>JAAGNO010014349.1:0-21652 GCA_033439905.1 Ceryle rudis | reverse complement strand
GGATGCTTAAACAAAGATTACTCGTCATACTTCAAAGGTTGAATACACAGTTTACATTTTCCATAGGCCATCACTCAGGAGGCTCCAATTCATGTCAATACTTAAAGGATCTTACAAAAAAGATGGGAACAGATTCATTAATAGGCCCTGTAGCGATAGGACAAGGAGTAATGGTCTTCAAGAGCGTAGATTCAGACTAGGTATGTGAAAGAGATTTTTTTTCATGCTGAAGGTGGTGAGACACTGGAACAGTTTGCCCAGATTGATGACAAATGTCCCATCCCCGGCAACGTTCAAGGTCAGGTTGGACAGGGCTCTGAGCAGCCTGATCTAGCTGAAGATGTCCATGCTTGTTGCAGGGGGATTGCACTAGGTGACCTTTAAAGGTCCTTTCCAACCCAAAACATGCTATGATTCTACAGTTCTACTGTTCTATGATTCTTCTATGATTCTACGATTCTATGCTGATGGGAGAGGTTCTTCCTCCAGTAAGTCCAATGTGTGACTCCTGTAGGACAGAATTATCACTTTGCTAGCCATAATCCTGTAGTTATCCCCAGCTGTGATGTAGGATGGGCAGAAGAAGACCAAATCTGCTCCCTGCAGCCTCACTGCCCCTTACCCCTCATCTGAGCTGTTGGAGGAAGGGGCAAGGACTCCCCAAGAGCTATGAAGGATTTGTTTGGTTTGAGTGGCTGTGGGTGTGGGTGTACCTCCTGGATAAGCACCAGGTTGGCCTTTTGCTGGGTCTTTCTGGGTGCAGTGATAGTGCCGGAGACCTTTGGCTTTCAAGGGCTGAAGCCAAACCCTTCATGTCCCTGAGGGGATCCCGTGGCCGTGGGTGTCAAGACAGTGATTGTAAGATGTAGAGGCACGACAAGGCAACTTGAAAAGGTTTATTGAGAACAACAAATATTTATTTATTTATTTATATAATAATGCATTTCTACCTCTATGATGTTTACCTGCTACCTGAGATCTCTGCTATTTGTAGTTGAGCCCCTTTCGAGGTCCAATCCCATTGCTGGCAGCTCTGGCATTTTGGTGCAGGTCGGGCAGCGGTGGTGGGTTGGACCTTGGCCACACGGTGGTCCTGGCATGGGAATTGCAGAGGTATGGCCATTAGAAACATAGAAATGTCTGGGTTGGAAGGGATCTCCAGAGGTCATCCAGTCCAACTCCCCTGCTGAGAGCAGGGACATCCTCAGCTAGAGCAGGTTGCTCAGAGCTCTGTCAAGCCCCATCTTCAGTGTCTCCAGGGATGGGGCCTCAACCACCTCCCTGGGCAACCTGTTCCAGTTCTCCACCACTCTCGTGGTCAAGAGCTTCCTCCTTACATCTGATCTAAATCCACTCCTTTCTAATTTAAAACCATTGCCCCTCGTCCTTTCGCTCCAGGCCTTTGCAAACAGGCCCTCTCCAGTCCTTTTGTAAGCTCCCTTCAGGCACTGGAAGGTGGCTATTAGGTCTCCCCGGAGCCTTCTCTTCTCCAGGCCGAGCAATCCCAGCTCCCTCAGCCGGTCCTCGTAGGAGAGGTGCTCCAGCCCCCCGATCACCTTTGTGGCCCTCCTCTGGACCCACTCCATCAGGTCCATGTCCTTCCTGTGATGAGGACTCCAAAGCTGGACGCAGTATTCCAGGTGAGGTCTCACCAGAGCAGAGTAGAGCGGTAGAATCCCCTCTCTCGATCTGCTGGCCACACTTCTGTTGATGCAGCCCAGGATGCGATTGGCCTTCTGGGCTGCAAGCACTCACTGGCTGCTCATGTCCAGCTTCTCATCTACCAGCACCCCCCAAGTCCTTTTCTGTAGGGCTGTTCTCTGTTGCCTCTTAGAATAATAGAAAAGAAAAAGAATAGAAAATCAAATATAATATATAGAGAATTTATAAGCACTTGAATTGTAGCAGCAAAATTAAACTACATCTGTGCTTTTTAAACATCTATTTCTTTTGGCAATTATCCTGTGCATTCATTTGGAATAGTCAAAGCAGCTGGTTGCCAGAAGGTCAGTGGTGTGTACTAGTTATTTTTTAGGCTTTTCATAGGAGTCCTTGGTGTTGTCCCTGTAATGGTATTGCTCAATGACTAAGTTTTCTATTATATGGGGCACTGAGCTTCTGAGCTGTTGTAGAATACATGATTTTCAAGTAGTTGACCCTGTCACATGGACACGCTGCTATAAAATGAATCACTTCATTATTGGAATTGTGTCCACATGCTATCTATTCTGAATTAACTATTATAAAATGTTTTCTGTAAATAGCAGCTCTGATTTTCCCCATACGCAGATGTAGACAAACAGTAGTTATCATAATACTGGGGATGTGTCATTGCTTTGCCAGCAAAGATGGTAATTCGTAATTTTCCTGGAAGAATATCAGTAAGAATTAATTTGTAAATGGAATGCTCTCCCATAGAGAGGGGAAAAGATGCTATTGACAGGCTTTGCCTAGATTTTACCCAGGACTTAAAAAAACAAAGCAAACAGGAAAACACACACAAAAAATACCCCCCCAAAAAACCACAACTGTGATCATAATCATGATTTCTTTTATAGCTAATTAAAATACATCCAGTAAGAATACAACTGAAATGCATTTTTCAAGTCAGTTGTGTTCTGTTACAATACAGTTGATACTAATAGGCTTAAAAGAAACTGACTCCTCTTACAAACTTGGAACCCTAACTGTGAAATACTGAAGTAAGATTTCAGAATCACTTGTAACTGAAAAGTTATTTGTAAAAGTAATTTGTATTCAAATTTGTATTTGCAAAGTAATTTGTATTCAAAATGTTAGCATAGTGCAAAACACTGATTCTGTTTTACTGCATCGGCAGCTCTTGACATTTTCATCAAAAATTGTTAACTCTGCTTCTAGCCCTTGACTTTTGAGTGTGGTTTTGTTGTTCCCCCCGCCCTGTTGTTTTACTTGGAAGTCAGTGGTGAAGGAAATATTGTCAGACTGTAGTTTTGGCAAAGGTGCAACTAAGTGCTGGTATAGTACTTACTCAAACCAAAATTTTGAATAGCTAGCACTACCAAGGGGAACGATAGAATAAATTTCTATTAGTGTAAATGCTTCTACTTCTGGCTTGAATTTACCAAATAAGAAAAGTCTGTAGTAATTGTGTGCTGTATGTTTAAACTGTTTCAACTTTTATCCTTAAAACAGCTCATCAGAGTCGTAACAAGCTCCATAAAAGTACAAGGAGTCTTAGCTTATGTTTGTGTTGTGCTTTTCTACTGTGGGTAAGTAAATGCACACAATTGAAAATTATTTACCATTATTTGATAAGATATGTGAAAAAAGCTTCTGATGAAGCTTCTAGGTGTAAGTGTAAACTGTAATTGAGAGTCCGTATTGGTCCCCAAGTATTACAACGGCACTGGGGGATTATAGCCCTCAGTAAGTGAACTTCAGCAATGAAAACAACTAACGGAAAAATGATGGAAAGAATTTGACAGAGAGGCACCATACCTTTGCATAAAAGGGGAAATTGAATTCTAAGGAATGAAACCTACTGTGTAAAGAATGAAATATTCCATATGCCAACAAAAAGAAAAAGAAGCGGTTTAAGTGCCCTGAGCAGATCATTAATTCTTCTTTCTGGTAGTTAAATGCAAGGCTTCTTTGTGTTAGGAAACTGCTATATGAAAATAAAGTAAATTCATGTCTCGCCTTTCTAGGAAGGGTGGGGTCAGTAAGCTATCTTAGTTAAAGAATATAATGTCACATGGGAATTTGCTTTCCAAAACTGATGATTTCCAAGCACCACTTCACTGCCAAGTCAGTTTATGCTTGTGTTATTCTTAACGTCTCATCTGTCCATAAGTACTTCTGAGGTGTGCTTGGTTGTACGTTAAATCCAATGGAGTCTGCCTGTCTGGAGGCTCTCGCTGTAGATGGGGATGGCCAGTTTCTAGGAAAGCTGCGCACGGTTCTTCGTCAACATTTGTTGTCTCTCTGTACTGGTTGATATCAGAGTCTTCCTAAAATTGATCATAAAGAATTAAGAGATTCAAATTGCTGCAGCACCGACAATCTGCCTACTATAATGTGGGCAAACCTCTTCCAGTGCCCTAGGAGGTTGTGTTTGTAACTGAAGGCAGCAAGACTTGGGAAGTATAAGACTTGTAGGTTCAGCAGGTACACTGAAAGAGAGGAGGCTGCTGCTTTATAATACCATATGAAAAGAATGGGATTACTACATGTTTTTTATCAGTAGGTAGAGTCTTACCTCTAATCTGAACTTGATCTGCAGAAGAGTAGAACTTGGTCTGATGTGTCTGGTCCACATCATTGTAGAGACACATCTCCTCAGTGTAGGACTTTGAGATATTGCAGCTCTATATAACTGAAAGCACTAGACCTGATCATCACATTGAAGCTGTGGTGTGCCAAGCTCATCACCTTCATTCTGCTCAGTTTTTTTTTTTTTTCCTTTTTCCCAGTCTATGTAATATTTCCCTACATCTGCCATTCCACTGCTGCAGGCCAGGCCTGGACTTTTTCCTCTCTCTGTGTCTTGGAGAATGGAGGGCAGGAAAAAGTCAAGTGATTAACAGGAAGGATCAAATACTGCTCTTTGAAGGCATAGGTCACAAGAGTAAATATAATTTGGTTTATTTTGTCCTTACTGAAAAGCAAGAACAGATTTTTAGTTCTGTTATGATCTTGGATTTGGAGCTGACTCACCTCTTGCATCTTTCAAGTAATTTGTGTTCTAAACATAAACCTCATCTTTTCATCAGATTAGTATAGCATAGATATGTGAGAAACAATGTGATAAAATGTGGAACAATTAACTGAGCAAAAGACTGAGGCTAATATAGAGGACTTTGATTTGTATTGATATGTAACTGCTGTAATACTCTTAAGGTATATCATTAAAGAGTCTTGCCCAGCATACGAAACCTGAGTTTTCTTTTTCTAGGATTTTGAACATCTACAAACTTAACATTGTTAGAAATTTGACCCTGGGATGGACTGGCAGGAAAGAATAAAGGAGAATCACTAGAAACTCTTGAGTTATTTTCCATGAGACGTTGGAACTCCTAGAGTAAAATGTTGATTTATGGCCTTTTCAACTTCTGATCTCGTCAAATCATGCTGTAAATACCTGCTGTCTCAGAACAAAAGCATGTTACATGAAGTGTAGGAAAAACACCTCTAAAACTTATTAAAAATGGAGGAGAGCTTCTTGCCTCTCAGAACCAAAATCTGTTCTGATCACCTAATAAAATTGTAGAGGATCATGGCTTTCAACTAGTATAAAATGATATCTTCACTGTGGTTGCTTGGATACTAAAATGTCAGTTTCTTCTGAGCACTGAAAGTGATCTGCCTTGCTCATTCTTCAATTTCTCTAAAATTTCTTCTACAAGTAAATATATTGCATAAAATTCCCTTAAAAGTGTAGTGTACTTTGTTTTTCTGTTTGACAAGTTCTGGTGACATTAGTGCAGTGAGAGATAGTGAAGCTGCTGCTGAAGTGCGTTTGGGTCACACAATGATTAAGCAGTTACACCTACTCTATACATCTGTGAATGTTCACTCCAAGTCTTTTTAGTCTGTTAGTGATGTACATAATAAACATATTTTTTGAGAGTGGAGAATGAATTTAGAGTCTGCATTTGGGTCATTTTTGTTACATAGGTTGATTTGTGTAGAGAATATTTTTATTCATCCTACAGAGAATAGATCACTATTTCCGTGTTGTGTAGTGAGCCTTCACCTGCCTCACCTCTGCTTTCACCTCTGGAATGGTCTGCGTGTTGTGCAATACTAGTAATGGAACTTAAGATTTTAAAAGACTCATTTGAGTTGTAAATCTAAAATCACTTGATGGGAGATGAGCCCTTCCTGCTCTTCAAATGAGGAAACAGGAATAAAAGGGACTTTTATGGTTTGCTGAAGTTTGTGCTGCAAGTTAATGATAATAGAAAATGAATCTGCCATCAACTGGACTGTGCTATAATGGTAACGCAGTGCTGCCTCTTGTAATTTATTGAATTTTATGGACAATTTTTTGTGATGTGAAAAAGGACTTTATGACTAGCCTGTGCTTTGTGAGAGCTAGATACTTGCTTTCTTGTGGTTCATAGCCCAGTAGTGACCCTTGGCTGGGCACACTGAAGGCTACAGTTTTAACATTTAACATTTAATTTGGACTTGCGCTGTTGAGGGTCCTTTTTAGTTCTGTGTTTAAATATTTGATGTACTAAATGGCTGCTTAACTGTCCTTGTAGTCTTTTTTTAAGCTGTTACTTTTCTCTAAATGTCTTCTGGAAAAAAAAAATAATAAAAATTAAGCATTGAATTTGAAACAGTTTGTTAGGAAAAGGAAGTTACCTTTTGATCATGCCATTGAAGGGATTGAATTTGTTAGCTAATCCTTCCAGGACAGTAGTAAACCATATGCAGTTATTTTAATACGAATAACTGTAGTGTGAATAATATGCAGTTATTTTAATACACTAATGCAAATATGTAAACAAGCCCCCTTTTTTTTTTTCCAGATTAATATCTCTAAAAGTCCTTAATAGTATTGTATTGCTGGGGAAATCATGTCAATATGTAAAGGAGGCAAAAATGGAGGAGAAATTATTCAATCCTGTCCCAACTGCCACCCCAGGGAAGCCAGCTGGCAAACAGCAAAGCATGTTTAAATCTACCCAAGGTAAGGCTAACTGCCTTTTTTTATTATCAACTGTAGTGAAAATTGCTTTCAGACTGAATTTAATATTAAATCAGATCTCTGACATTTGTTTACTGTTTGCTGCACAGTAACCCTGTTGCTGGACCTCAGTTGTACCATATCACAGATAGGAACACAAGTCTGCAAATGTAATAGAATTTATTGCATTTAGTTGCTACATCTTTTGGTTATAAATACTCACTTCTCTGATAAGATCCCGCCCAGTTGTGTAGAAGTGCTAGAAACATTAGAACAGTAGCACTATTCTGTTTGAAAATCATAACCACAGACCATGATAAAGGTCCTATGATAAGGACCTGTAAGGATCATTCTCGTCCAACTGCATCTTGCCATGTCACTACACAAATAAGCAAATATTTACATACCATCTCTGGCAGTGATGAAGTTTGATAAGGAAGCAATCTATGCGTTTCTTATGGAAATGAATGTAAAACATGGCACACAATAGGTGGAATTACTTGTAGATGTCATGAACACATTAATGAAAAGCTTTATGAAATCCAGATAGGAATTTCAGCTGGTCTCCGCTTCCTTCGTTCAGGTCTGTGCAGTGTGGTTTTCTTGTGTTGGTCCTCAACATTAGTGGTTAATGTATAATTGGAATGGAGCATTATTATGTTCTTGTGACACATTATGGAAGGAAACAGAAACCTTCATTGTTCCAGTTAACTGAATTGGATTGTATATCTTAGTCTGTGAAGAGCTCGGTGAGAGCCTCAGAGCATTTAACAGCGAGACTTTCATTGTGTTCACTCTGTTGCTTGCCAAAGACTTGAACAGCTTGAAATGTAAGGTGCATATTAGTCATCATAGTGTCTCGCCAGCAATAGTAGAGTTAGGAATCTGTCAGTGTTTCAGGCATGTATTTCTGTATCTCACCTGTATCAAATCACCTCAGGCAGAAACTTGGTGCAGATGTTTATTTTTAAATAGCTTAACTTCATAGAGTTGCATTAGTTTCACGATGAGAGAATGTAGTAAGAATTGGTTTGAATGTCTTTGGCATTTCATTAGACTGTTATAAAAAATATAATGTTTTAATTAAATATTCTAATGCTACACTTATAAGTCCTATTTGGATTGACCAGCAAAATAAACCCCGAAGACTATTTTTAGCTGTAGCAGCAGTTTTTACCAGGTCAGTCAGCAGAGATGCTTATTTCATCAAATGGAAAGATTTTGATTGAAAATAATCAAAAACCTTTTGGCTAAATTTATTTAGAATATGCTTGATTTACATCAATGATGAAAAAACTCAACTTGTAACTTTTTTTTTTGGATTTTTTTAATACCTTTTAACAGCTCTTTATTTACTAGAAACCTCAGTTCTGTGAAAGAATGATTTTACCTTCCCCAGCTTCTGTGTGTCTGCATTATTACTGCTGGGCTCTGCAATATTGGTTAATCCTTGTGCCCCACTTAGCAGGATTTTTTCAGTAGAGTCTCTCAACTCTTACTAGAATGAGGGTGAGAGAATTCATCTAGTCTACTTCCTATCAGTTTACCATTTAAGTCAGTTTATTTTCCTAAGAGTTTCCACCTCATCAACAGAAACACTGTAAAATTTTGAAGAATAAAATATTATACTTGCTATCTCCTTTCTCAGTGCAAGTTTTAATACCTTCGACTTGCATAAGACTCTCTAGAGTAATCCATGTACCTTCAAGGAGGAGACAGACTGTGAAGAGAACAGAAGGAGGTTTTTGTAGTATTTTGGACAGTGCTGCCATTCTGACAAACAAATTTCCCCTGGCCTGGTCTGCAGTACTTTCTGCATTAGATTTTATTTTTTTCACATTCCTTTCAAAATAATAACTCGGCCTTTGCAAAGAGATAGTAAATAAGAAAAAGTTATTTCCTTGTCATTTCCTCGTGCATTTTTATGTTTTTAATGTTATAACAAAATGCAGAAGCAATACATGGATATTACTTACAAATATCTTAGGTTAATGGAGACCACATTCAGTTCCACTGAAGTAAAAGGCAGAAATAGCAATAGACATCTTCAGTAACTGCTTTAGGACCCAGTGCTAGTAAAATGCATAGCAGTGCATGAGTCATTTATTAGCGATTCCTAGAGAAGCCAGGTTTATAGTATGTGTGTATGTAGAGGATTAGACACAGATAACTCCTTTTATTCATTTCAGTAGAAAATATTTGTGTAATTCACACAATGACTGTCAAAAATACTTCTGCCTAAGCCAGCAAAAATGAGACCGTGAGCCAGAAGAAAGCAGTTTGTCCTAATGTCTGCTGTTTATGCTCCAGCTCCTTAGCTGAACTTGTGCAGAATGAATTTTCTATCCGTTGACCAGTTAGAAAAGGAACCCTCTTATGATAAAACTAATAAGTGTCAGAGGCTTCCACAAATCATTCCTTTTTTGCCACTGCTGATTTGATACAGCACAGTTTTTCAAGACAGCTTGGGATGAATCTGCATGTTACAGATGCATCAGTATGTCTGTGTTAAATTCATTGTTATCTTTGCAATTGTCTTCTGTTTCAACAGGAAGTTCCACAGATGAAAACGGATCTACATCAGTTACCAATCAGCCTGTGCATCAGAGGGAGAATACTCCGTCTTTACTTGTAACAAGCAATTCTGATCAATTTCTGACAACTCCTGATGGAGAAGAAAAAGATATAAGCCAAGACAGTTCAGAATTAAAACACAGGTCTTCAAAGAAAGACTTGTTGGAGATAGACAGGTTTACTATTTGTGGAAACAGAATTGACTAATTTTATTTTTTTTTTTTTTTTAAATCAATGTGCTAAGGATACTGAGCTGTTGGGACAGCAGATGCTACCAGAATGGACAGTTGCCAAAAAGGCATATAAGTATTTATTTAAAAACTTAAATTATTAATGGCAAAAAATATTAATTTCTTTCTGCAAGTAACTTGGCTTGGTATCTGGTCAGGTCAAGTAAGTGATCTTTAACATGCCTCTTGGAAAATGTGATGGATCACAGGTCTCTAGCCTGGTGGCAGAGCTGCAGTATCGCTTTTGTGGAAAATAGACTGGAAAAAAAAAAAAGCAAACATAATCCTGTTCTGCATTGTGAAACCATACTTCCAGAACATACTACTTTTCACGAAGATTCCTCCAGTGTAAGGATATTCCTGAAAATATTTGACACCTTGACCGAAAGCTTGCCTTTCCAGTTACCTGTTTTATTAAACATCTGCAAGCAGAATTCAAAACTTGTGCTTATATCAACAAATGCATAAAGCATTGGTACATAAAACAGTAAGTCAAGCTAGTTATTCTTGTCATCAGAAATCTTTTCAAGATGTATCTTGAAAATCTTGTAATCAGAATAAAATTTTGCCTTTAAATGGAAGACTTACTGCATACTATTTTATCTAAGTATGAAACACCAGGGAAGGATCACAGTAATGAAGGTTCTGCTTAAACGGGCAAATACGAAGCATACTTATTTCTTGTGTTGTGTGTACTGCAAGGCAGACTATTAATAAAATTATTTTTTAAAGCTGAGGATTTTTTGTTGCTGTAGGAAAAAATAAGAAAGGGGCACCTCTATGTGTTGAGGAAAGGCAGTGTTAACTGCAGCAAGCAAGTGTTGTGTTGGAACTGTATGTATGGCATTAATGCAGCAGAAAATAATACTACACTGCATTTTGGGTTTAACTCTTGATAAGAATGATATCTGTGTATTAACTCGCCTGAGAACATGTCTATAAAAGCTCATATTGACAATCAAATCAGAATTATCCATTTTAATTTATTGGTTTTAGCCAAACTTAGGTAGATGGACTAAATCTATAAAGAGCTTTTATTTAAGCATTAGAATGCATCGTCACTTCTCATGTGAGATTCAGTTGTGGGAGAGTTGATGAAAGATGGTTTGGAATCCTCAGCCCAAGAATGGAATAAATTTGACCTTAAAACTTAGGCTAGAGACTTTCCCAGAAGACACCCTTTAGTTAATGATAAATTCTTCATACGTAGTTGTTAAGCGACAGCATTAACTTCAAAGGCCTTTCAGATACTTAAGTAAGCACCATTTTCATTTTCTAAGGGAAAATATTTCAGTGCTGAACAGATGAAGACGAAATTTGCTCTTTGCTAGTTTCATAATTTGTCAGAGTGGCGAAGCCAAGGTTTATTTGCTTTACAAGCATGTGAAAGTTTAATGTATATGATAATCCCTGAAACTTGCAGGACTACAGTAGTACAGCAAATGGAGACACCTGGACAGAGTTATAGTCTGTTTGAACAGAACTGGTAATGAGAGAGCTTTGTCACACAGTTTAACATGGTCTGCTCTGGTGGGAACTTCTTGCTGCAGTCTTTCAGCCTCTCCTCTCCCTTCAAGAGTAGCTGGAGTAACAGCCAAAATTGGTGATGACTGTTCAGGGATGAGAGTAAAAAGACGACGACTTGTGCTGGGGAAAAATCTGAGATTCTTTAATCTTCGATGTATTTTATACTAATTGGAGATGTTCACACATTGAAAGTCAGATATCTGTCAATTTGGTGTATCTTATTTTTGAATTATTTAGCAGTTGCTAAAGAAAGCTTGGAATTGCTTTCATTTATTTTTTTTTTTTTCTGTTGAATGACATTCTGTATCAATTTTATAAGTGCATCTTGTGTGGAACTCAATAAAATTCAATTTTGTAATATTTGTTTAAAAAACAAAAAAGTACAGCGTCGACATTTCTTTCTTAGTATTCAGAGGTGGTGAACTTGCAGTATATTTACTGTAGTCTATTCTAATTTCTATAAAGTAAGATTCCTGCAAATGTGGGACACGAATGTGTTATGAACTGAGTTATCAGTGACTTGTGATTTATTTCTGTAGCTGTTGGTTAATGCCTCTTGGAGGAAGAAAGTATTGATGCCAACCTACTATTAATTTCTTTTTTAAGAGCAAAACCCATGTAAATGAAAAAATACTATATCTTAAGGGAGTTGTATTTTATATGGTCAGTTGCTGCTATTGGACTACTTACGCCTATACAGCAAAGCCAAATGTAGGCAAACCCTCTCCTGAGCACGTGACAGCAACAGTGAAGGGGTACTGGTGAACTGTACTTAAGTCCAAGTCCTGGCCCAAATCCTCATCTTGAGACTGGGAGCTTTTGTTGCTTTGTTTTTGCGGTTGAATTGTGGTTAACTAGACCTAAAGCAGTATAGCCGAGCTTTGGGATATGGCTGTAGCATCTCTGTTGGGTAGGTGTAACTGTTGACTTGCGGATCACAGTAATTCGAAGGTATGCTCGAGGCATTGGTTATAGAGGGCACTGCAAATGCAACAGTTCCCCTTAAACTATCTGAAAGTCTGGAAGGGCCCCAACTGGCCATGAAATGTAATTGTTTTCTTTTGCTGCAAGCTCTGCAATTGTTCTCGTGGTTTTGTCCATGATTAATAGGGATTCCTTGCATGTCTATCAGTGCATCTTTAATGAAGGGTCACAGCTTCTTCTCTGACCCTGGGTGGTCCTCTCAGAACTGTAGAGTTGGCTGGTGGGGAGGGGGAGGGAAGCAAACCATAAAATGATCAAACAAACCCACCAAATTTCTCATCTATAGCTATATCTTTATTTCTTCAGATTTTCTTGAAAAAGCTCCTGTCTTAACAGTGAAATAAGTAAGAGCATCAGAGGTTAAGCAGTGAATAAATTGAGTTCTTCATAAATCCTTCCAAAAATAAAATTAGGCAGTTCTGATGCAAGCAGTGATATTTCGACTAAAGTCACAGTTGCCAAATTAATTCCAAAAGCACACACTAAGTACAGGATTATTCATTATGGAACCATTAAAGAACAACTGGGTTTTCCATAGGATTATTTAATTAATCTTTTGAAGCTTTTCAGTCGTTCATCAGCCAGGCAGAATTTTCCCTCAAGCAAAGTAGTTTTACAATCACAAGTACACTGTTGATTTATTTGCCTCTTGATTTAGACTGAGTTTGTTGAAACTTTTCAACTTTGTCTTGGTTTTCTTGTGGTGAAAAATTTTCAGTATTCGAAGTATTCATTTAGAAGTCTGTTTTTGTAAGTCGGTGTGGCTGTTGAGGTCGCTGTTGTCAAAGCCAGTATTTGCCCAGTTGTGGCTGCTGTGCCAGTGCAGCTGTTGGGCTACAATTCTGAATCTCTTTCACGGTGCTAAGCAAGGATGAATGCAACTTAATCCTAGCACAGATCTGATCAAACTCTTGAAACTCCTGGAACTCTGAGTATGTTCTTGTGATGCCCAGACCTGACAGATGCTTGTATCTGCTGTTCCTGTTGAATTCAGTGTCAAGGTAGCTCAGGAATCACTTGTGTGATGCTCACAGTTTTAAATAGGTAACTCAAAGCAGAATGGTGGAGTTGTGGGAAGTGATGCCTCTGATTTACTGAGAAGTGTGGCAATGAAACTTAAAATCCAGCATTGGACAGCACGTTCTTAGACTCAGTACAGGCAATCAAACCAGGAGAGTGAGTTGATGCTAGTCAGTACAATCCTAGTGACAGGTCTGACTGTCAGTCTAAAATGTTCCTGTTGATTTGATTTGAGCTTGACATTCTTGTTCAAGGCTTCAATATAGCCATCAGCCAACTTCTTTCTATAGCTAAGGCAGCAGGAGCAGTGCTAAACTAGGCTTTTCTGGAAACAATTCTTGAAGTATCACGTGTCTATGTATCTAACCCTGAAGCTATGGGACCTTGTTTTCAGGTCAGTTAACACTGTACCCTTTGCACTCCTGCAAAGTGCAGCTGTAATGAAAATGGATCTTGCACTGGGGCTTGGCACTAGGTAATGATTTCAGACAATGCGCTTAATACGGTAAGAGAGAATCCTCCTATCAGGCTGATCTAAAAAACTGAGTTGTCTCTAGACAACAACAATTACTTTTGACATTGAAGGAGGAGAGCACCCTCCATCTCAGGTTTATGGTGCTTGTTTGGCCATTTAGTGACCACAGGCTATTTTACCTCTATGCAGGCAGAAGTAAATTCTCTAGCTAGTTTTTGTGCTAAACTCCCATTTCTTAAAAGCAAGGACCAAAGCCTCAATGTATATTTAACAATTTTTTTTTTTTTATTTACAGTAGATATTCTGCTAATGGTATCAGTCATTTTGTGGAACTGATTTACCTGCTTTGTACATCTTGTATTCAAAATGGCAAATTGCATGAGGTTAAGTTTCAGCTCTTGATCCGAACATGTTTGTCAGTTCTTTTATTGCTATTTATTTAACTGATTTGACAAATCTAGTTTCTAAAGCATCAAAATTCAAGTAGTCCAAATTTTCAGTAATGTGAATTTTTGTGCCAAGGGGCCTGGGGGTATTAGGTGTGCTAAGCTCTTGATGTGCTAACCAAACTGCAAACCCAAAGAAACAAAAACACAAGCTCCATAGCCTCACATAACCACTGTAAGGAGCAAGATTTTCTCTGGTTTATCTCCTCCGTGAGCAGTCTATGAGAGCACAGTAAAAGACAAATACATAGTACACTCAATTTGCAGGACTTACAGTTCACCCATAAATTCACCTTACAGTTTAAACAGCAAAGGAATGAGCTATATCTAATTTCTGCTCCTTGATGTCATTTTGGATATGTCAGTTTTTCACTGGTTATTCTAATGTTTGTACAGCCCATAATCTGCAACTTCTGATTTGGGAGGTGTGGGGTTTTTTTTTAAGACAGAAGACTGAATAAACCTTGGCTATTGAGGAAAATACTCTCATTGGAATTTGAGAAGGGAATGGCTCTTGGACTACTAAAAAGTGTTGGTTGTCTTGTTTTTTAGAGTAAAGCTTTTCTTCCTCTAAAAACTTCTGGCTTTGGGCTTTCCATTATATTCCAAGTAGCTGTTGGCAGCCTGTAGCGAATGATGAGATGGGTATCAAATTAACGTTATGATTTCACTAGTGGATAAGAATACAAGGACACCTGGTAACCTTCAAACACAATCCTGCAACAGCTATAAACTAGAGATCCCTAATTAATGAGACACTGTGGCCTAAAAGTCACATGAAACCTGTTAATTCTGTTCAGCATATTATGATGGAGTGTATGAAAATCTTTCCTAGTGTCTTGAAGATAAATTGTTCAGGATAATGTTTTTCATAGAAAAAATAGTCAGGGATTTTCTCCTGCCCGCCATGGGGTCATGCTCAGCAGACTGGGGCTTTGAAAGTCTGCATCATTTACGTGATTGCTAATGACCTACAAAGAATAGATGTTATTCGGGGGAAAAAAAAAAAAAAAAAATACTGAACAATAACTTCAAATGGGGGAGGGGGGGAGAAGAAATGTTTGAAAATAGCCTTTGCAAATTCAGAATTTCATACATGAAGTGTAACAGTGGGAATGCCATGAATTTGGGTGCACACCTCCAGAGATGTATTTGTGTATGTTCACAGGGTAGGGACAAAGTGTAGGGTAAAGTTTTCTTTCGTTGTTGTTCCATACTCCTAAGCCATCACATTTTGTCACTTTGCAGTGCCAGTCTACATCCTTCAAATGCACCAAATGGTCCCTGAATGAAATTTGACTGTAACACTAGTTACTGGGTGCTTTTGTTCCCCCAGCTGGACAATGCATCTTCAAAGCATGCAGAGGTACGTGCTCAGGACTTGAGGAGGGTCTTCTATTCAACAGCATTCTCTGATACTAGAGGAGAAGCCATTACAGAGCTACATCTGAGTAAGTAGATGAGAACAAACCCCCTTGTTCATGGATTAGTGGAATCATTGACTTGCTGAGTTGTGGGGTGGGGGGCAGGACTGGCTTTGGGCTCTTCATAAGAGCAGATACTTCCTCTCCTTTGTTAAACTGCTCAGGAATTTGGCCAGGCATGGTGTTCCTCTCCTGATGGGTGCCAAGGTGAGGCTATGGCTTGCTGTGAACTCAGGCTCTCCTGGATATAGATTGCAAGCAGAGAACACAGCAGAAAACAGAGGCTTTTGTAAAGCTCCCTTTGTAACCATAAATAATGCACCTTTGTATCATGGTACAGAAGTTTCCTACTCGACCTCATGTTGCATTAAGTAAATGGTACACTTAGATCCAGAGAGAATCATTTAGAGAGACTTCTCTTGCATCCAAAGCCAATGGCTGAGTGCCCAAGGTGAGGGATGGTGCTGTGGTAGCGATGATGATTACGGTGTGATTTGACTGGCACAGGAAGAAGCAGATGGGTTTTGTTTTACTTGCCTCACGTAAAATGATGGGGGGGGAGCGTTGGTATCTAGCAGCCTAGCATACACTGAGGGAGATAGGGGGTAAGAACCTCTGATCTCCAGCCAGTACCTGGAGATCACACACAACAGTTACAGCTTTTAAAGAATCAGAGAAGACAGTACACTGGGCTAGAGCAGCTACAGTATCTTGAGAGGCCAAGGTCACAACTCAGATCTTTCTGGTTTTATTCTGCTGTCATTTCTTCCTACTTTCTCTGTCTTGGCACTCATCACATAGTCCAGCACTGGTGGCTGGATTCCCTGCCACAGGAGCAGTGGACAGCAGTTTGATGCTTGTCCTCTGAGCTGTTCAGCTGTTTTCTGCCTGTTTTGTTCTAGTACTGACTGCTGCACTCGCTTGTTTTACTTACCTACTTTTTTAAAATCTTGTTAATCAAGTCTACTTTGCGGTAACAAAAGCTGGATAGACCTACTTACTCTAACTGAATTCCTGTCCAATGTAGCAGCCAATTGATGTATCTCCTGATAGATACTTTCTTAACATGTTCGTCAATCTTAAATGACAGATTCCACAACCTTCTTGAACAGCAAATATGTACACTGCAAATGCTGTTATTATCTGTAGAAAGATTCCTGCTGTCTAAGTCTTGCTTACTCAAATTTAAAACCCTCTACTTTTATTATTCTTTTATTATTCTTATGAAAATGAACTTCACTTCTCTCACACATCCTTGGCAGCTGAGACTCCTTCATGTTTCCCTTCAGGCTCCTTTGCTAAACCACCCCAATGAGTTCAGCTTCTCTTTGTGCAGACAACTTGTCCCAGGCTCACCTCCTAAAAATAGGATGACACTCTTGTCCCAGGAGAGTTTGAATGCACTGCAAGATGTATACTTTGTATGGAACTGCCTAATTGTTCCCAAGCCTGCACTTGTGCTGTAGTGTAGTGCTGCCAAAATGTAACATTCTGTATTAGGGTTGCCTCAGTTTAATTTTTTTACCATCTGTTTCTCTGGTTAGTCAAGTTTGTTTTGAACTCCTGTCATGTAGTGAGTGTATTCACAGCCCTTCCCTTATCTTCCCCTGGCACCAGCACAGTACTACTGATTAAAAACACAGAATGGCAACGGAGCAAGAGGAGACCTCTGCATAATCTTACTGCTGTGTGATGATGAACTAGTGATAAATACTCCAAGCAGGATTTCCCAACAAGCTTTGTCAATGGCTCCAAGCAATTTTAATCTCTACTATGTTTCCTTAGTTTGAGAGTATCATGCGAGAGAGTATCAAAAGCCTCATGAAAAACAACATATGTGATTATCTGCTGCTTTTCACCTTATGGTGTATTCTGCTGCTGAAGGGAAATGTGCTGGTTTGAAATGATCTGACAAATTTATGCTGCCTTTCATTTGTCATCATGTTACTCTTCAAGCACTAAAAAGAACAAACCCCAAATCTGATTGCTTGCCCAGAAAAAATCTGGAAGACTGCAGTTGGTTTGATCTATCATTTCTCTTTTCTGTGTTGTAAAGTTTGCTCTTTTAAATCACAGGAAAACCAGTGATGACTCTGTTAGCCACTTTTTGGAAGTTTTGGTTGGTGCCCAGGATAAGACCTAAGCTGAGGGAAAAATCTCACAAAACTCATTACTGACGTGGCAGGATCTGTATGAGTCCCCACGAAACAGCCAGTGGTATCTTCAGTAGGGAAAATGTTGAGTTTGTACGGCTATGTTTTGTCTTTGTGTGCTATTCCCACACAGAAGGTTGATATGAATCTAGAAAGAAGCTCTAATAAAATGTTATGCAAAGCCTTACTAATGTGTCTTCAAGTACCTACAGGGATCACAGTAGAAAAGTGCTAACCTATCGCCAGAATCAATGTTTATCAAAGGACCTTGAGGAGGAATAGGGAAGAAATGAGAAAAATAATCTGAAGTGTCTTGTGATGCCCTCACGTCCAATGATGAGAAATAAGAAAGACAGTGTCCCACCATGTTCCTCAAACACAGGGTGAGGGCTGTGGCTCTGCCCCTATCCCAGTCCTTTGCCAGCTCAGATAGAAGGAACAGCGTGCAGCTCAGGCAGTATTCAAGCATCTAAAACATTCAGTGGATGGATATTATTTCATATTCCTTCCTAGCCTTCCCTTGGATGTACAGTAATGACCTAATTTCTTCTGGTCCTTAGACTGTAGTCCAGATCAAGCAGGATCACCACTACTTTCTCTCCTGTTCAAGCCTTTCTTGAAAGTATCTTAATTGAGCAGCCAAGTTCATTTGGTGCATGACTCTTGTCTGTCTTTGTGCCCCTCCAGTGCCTTAGAGGCTTGGGTGCCAACAGAGGCCTGATCTCCTGGGCTGGACCCCTTTTAACATGCCCAGCTGAAAGTCTACAAGTCCCTGCTGCTTTTTGCTGGCAGTGATGACTGTGAAATGTTTTTTTCTGGTGAGGCATGAAAGGAGTGAATCCTTACTTGTGGGCAGGATATTGGAACAGCAATTTAAATCATCTTTAATCTGGTGGCTACCTGTTAAAAGCAGAAGCGGAGGAAGCCAGCACTGTGTTCCTTTCCTTTCTCCGTACCCTAGCAGATAGAGCAAACAAAGAATCACTTCCTTCATAACAATATTTTTGGTGAAAGACTGTTATACCTTTTCTTGATCATCTTTTTTTTTCTAGACTGAAGTAGCTTAGGGTTCTTTTCTCTAGACTCTCCATAATTTGTCTGCATCTTTGAAGTGTCCTCCTGCAGAGTGGAAGCAATCCTCCTGTTGAGGCTTCACTAGAAACTAAACCAACAGAATAATGATTTCCCTTCCACATTATGCTCTTATTACCATACAATATAGTTGATAAAGCAAATCTTTACTTAAGTTTTCTCTGTTGGCATAAACTTTGGACATTACGCATATAGCAGCATGGCAATTTGCACCACGTCTGGGCTAGACTTTAAAAGGATTTGGATTTAGATGCTGCTTAATTTTATTTAGGCACCTGAATACTTTGAGAAAACTGATGGCTTGCATATTCTGTTGAGATTGGAATTTTTCTTTAATAAATTGTAATAGATATATGGATTAATGGCTTTGCTTTGGGACTCTGATGCCTTGATTACAGATAATCAAAATTCACTTTTTTTTAAGACCTGAAGCAGACATTTGAGGTGCAATATCAGCTCTGCTTACAGTGTCCCTATCTTGACATGAAATCCTAGATGTAGCACTGTGAAGGAGAGATGAAAGGTGCAAGCTTTGCCTGATTTCCTTTGCACTTCAATAATCTTTACATTTACACTTCCAGTGAGGTGTCAAAGATTTGGATATTATATTTTTGGATGAGAACTGAAATAAAATACTTCAGGCAAGTTAAGTTCCCGAGCTTGTACTTATTAGAATACCAGCAAACCACAAAGAATCAGAGATACATACTTCACCCTGACAAGTTTCCTGTTTGATGCATGAATTTTATACAGTGCTAATTTAGTGTAAAGGCTCTACTCTTGTCTATAACATCTAATGAAAAAAAAAAAATCTGAAGTCAAATATCTGTTTAAAAAACAAGCAAAACCCCAAAACAAAACTAAAACCTCTCAAAACTGCACAAAACCAACCCCATGCTGTCTTTTTAAGGCAAATTATAGCAATTTCCAGAGCGTTAAAATTTACATGGATCTTCAAAATGATGTGGGGCAGCTCCTCAGTTCTAGCTGACTTTTCCTAATTAAACCAAATTCAATTAGTAATTCCTAGGTTGTAAATTGAAATCACCAATATAGCTTGCCCTTCAATGCAGTAATATTTAAACATACCTTTAATCTGAAGTAATTAATTAGAAAATGCCCTACAGTTCACCCCAGGCAGCTGCCCTAGCAAACAAGTGGCACTACTTAAAAGCTTGTGTTTGCTTGAAAGTAATAGAACACATACCCCAAAAAACATACTGAAACTTACACCCCAAATTCCATTATAGCTCTCACTTAAGCCACAACCCTTTCTCCTTTTTGAAATGTGCAATAAATCCCTACACAAATATAATACTATGATTTCACATTTCAGCCAATATCCTCAAAATCAATAAATCTTAATTGGGTTTCACAGCAGCACATTGTCCCACAGTGAAACAGAAGAGACTATTTCCATTTAAGAAATTAATGAAACAAAGTACAGGAAATCAAGCTTGCTGGCCCAAAATCTGTCTCGTAGTAAGGATCTTGATCTTGGCCAGAAGGACCTATAGTGCTGATCCACCCTAAAGAACAGCACTTCCCTGAAGCAAAGGAAATTGTTTTACCGTCTTTCTGTTGGGCTTCATCAAGGAAATATGCAAGGGTGCTTCAGGATTATCCAATTCCCATGGGTAAAAGTCTGAGCAGGTTGATGCTTCTCTGAAGCACCCTGATTCATGAGATTTGAAAGACAATAAAGTCTGGATACTGCTTACTTATTTTGGACCTCCAGGACATCTTTTGTTATTGTTACTGTTGGTATTATTATTAAAGGTTTTGTCTACAGTCTTAAGAGCTGGAAGCTTTTTCTCTAAAATAAATATATAAATTGCAGATTGTCATACAATCAGAAGACCCCAGGAATTCCAGCCTCAGGAAATACAGCAAGCTTGAGTATTGTGAGACTGGCAGGACTGCAGTGAAAAAAAAGGAGACTTGCTACTTTAGCTAAACATTTTCTCTCCGAGTGAAATGCTCCTCTACTGCAGAAAACCCACAGAATAAGTTTTGCATTGTATTACCATATAATTATATGGGGTTATTAAGAGCAATCATAGTAAGAACTGAATAACTCTTAGAGCAGACAGGGTTAGCTGCTATTTGGCTTGCAGTACAATTTACTTTGGCTGAAAAGTTGTTACAAGCTGTTGAGTTTACAGTCATATACAGCTTTCCGTAGCTAATAATAATGTAGTAAATGCTTTTTCTCTTTCCTTCTCCAACATATATCAAGGAAATCTTAAATCTAAATCTTTTTCATTAGAGAGTATGTCTCCCTCTTTCTTGAACCTCACGAATTCTACAGGGCTCTCAAATGGTACAATTAGAGGTGAGAAGGCAGGTCTGCTTCAGATGTGATGTACCAGTGGACCAAATTCAGTATGGCAGTCTAAAAGATATTGTACTGCTTTGCTGAGGTAAAAATATACATTAATCCTGTCTACCAGTCCAGTTCTGACTGTGACAGCAGTACTCTGCCGGAGCTCCTCGGTTTGTCTGGCAGAAGTGTCATTGGCTATAGTAGAAAGCTAACAGTAGAATTCAGATTGTTTGAGTACTGAAAAAGCATTTTTTCTCTTATTTTCATTCCATTCAAGCAACATTCTCCAAAACCCATCAATCTGTGTGTTCTGTTGCCCAGTCTTGACCTGGGAATTGTTCTCAAAAATGTAATGAAATTCATCACTGGTCACATGTGTGGAGGATGTGCTCTGAATACATTTTACTCACTAGCAGGAGTATTTGTTATTTGATAACTATAAATGTACAGAGTCAAGGCCAATCAGTGTGCTGCAGTTCAAGTCATGTGTCAGGGCAGCTATAAACATGCATTGGGAATGACAATCACTGTGTAGACAGTTGAGGATAATAATTGATGATCTGGAAACTTGACTTGAGTGAGTATGTCCTGCTTTGAGTGAGAACAGAACTAATTCTGTTCAGTGATTCTGTTTTTCAGCTCAGTAGTTCTAACTAACTGCACTGTCTGAAGTCAGCAGCCTGTTTTCACAGACAGTGTCTGCTGCTGGCAGTGATAACACC
>JAAGNO010014345.1:0-14582 GCA_033439905.1 Ceryle rudis | reverse complement strand
GAGAAGGAGACTCCACAACCTCTCTGGGGAGCCTGTTTCAGTGCTCTGTGACCCTTACAGTAAAGAAGTTCCTCCTCATGTTGAGGTGGAACTTCCTGTACTCTGGCTTACATCCATTCCCCCTTGTCCTATCACAGGGCACGAGTGAGAAGAGGCTGCCGCCCTCTTCCTGCCACTCAGCCCTCATATATTTATAAACATTTATTGAATCCCCTCTCAGTCTTCTCTTCTCCAGACTAAAGAGCCCCAGGTGTCTCAGCCTTTCCTCATAAGACACATGTTCCATTCCCTTAATCATCCTTGTAGCCCTCCGTTGGACTCTCTCAAGTACATCCTTGTCCCTCTTGAGCTGGGGAGCTCAGAACTGAATGCAGTACTCCAGGTGAGGTCTCACTAGGGCAGAGTAGAGGGGGAGCAGAAACTTCCCCATGATCAAAGAACCCAAAATTCCACTGGTGGCACCAGTCCCTGAGCCACGTGTTAATTGGGTGTGTTTTCCACCCTCTTTCTGTGTTTTTCCCTGCTACTAGAGGGATTGCTGAGAACACCACCTCTGCACCCAGGCCTTTAACTAGTCAGTCGCCCCAACGCCTTAAAGTCCCTCTTAACTGCCCCTGGACTTCTCTCTGCAACCTCATCATTACTGACCTGGATAACCAGCAAGGGGTAATAATCAGAGGACTGCACCAGAGCAGGGAGCTTCCTTTTTACATCTCTAACCCAAGCCCCAGGGGGGCAGCAGACTTTCCTGTGGGATGGGTCTGCTCTACAAATGGGCCCCTCTGTTTCCCTCAGCAAAGAGTCACCCACTACAATCGCCGTCCTTTTCTTCCTCTCTGAGGAAGTCCTAAGGTGTGAGGGTGAGTGACAGGCCTTGGATGACTCACTGGATTAATCCCTGTCACCATTTTCATTCCCTTCCACCTCCAGAGTCTCATGCCTATTCTGCAAGAGTATTTGGGGAGGGGGTGCAGGAAGGGAAGGGGTATGCCTGCGACCCTGAGCAGGAACCAGCTTCTACCGACTTGCCTCCTGTAACTCCCCTGATGGACCTTCATCCCCATCATCACTTGTTTGTCCCTCAGCTTCCAGAGCCCCACTCCTACCATGCAAGGGTAACCGGGAAGTGGGGGGAGGCTGGGGTATGACTTGCCTGGCTTGCTGAGCAGGGACCTGTCTCCATTCCTCCTTGTCTCTTGGGTCCTCTCCTTTTACCTGGTGGTAAGGGAGGAGAGGATGCTCTCCTTGCGGAGCTCCCCGTTTGTTCTGCAGGGTCACTGCAGGCAGAGCACTTCTTAAGAGAACCCACCTGCTCTGTTTCTGTTCCTGCTCACACTGCTTCTTCTCTCGGACCAATGGTTCCATGATTTCCTCATCGGAAGGCGCCTCAAATTCAAGGGGTCCATACCCATCAAGTGAGGGCAGTGGGAGAGGTGGGGGGAGGACTCTTTCCCCTCTGAGCTGGGACCTGCCTCCAAGCCTCCCTGCCCCATCCCCATGTCTGCTCTTCCTGGCTGGTGACAGGAGAGGGGGTCCTCCACTACTTGTAAGGCCTCTCCCTGTTGCCTTGGCCTCAGGGTGTGGCTCCACCCATCTATCTCAGTTTCACATTCTCTGAATATTCTCAATCTTTCCACCTCCCCTCTCAGTTCTACCACCTGCCTGAGCAGGTAGATGACTGCTGTGTGTGACTGGAGGAGGTGTCTTTGGCCATAGTACCTGCTGCACTGTAGATGAGTTACTCCAATACAGAACATGTCATTTCTTGGATCTTAAAACATGTGAGGTGATGATGGATGAAAACTGCAGAAATAGGCAACTGAACGTGAAGGAGACAAATGCATAACTTCAAACAGCTTCTAAACTTGCACTCAAATAATAGACAATCCATGACTGTTAGCAAGCTTTCTGAAGCATTATCCACTTTTACTTACGTTTTCTTCAAATCCAAACATTTTTGATGCTTTTATATAAAATTATAAGTAATTTTAAGTTACTCTTTTTCTAACTGAATGGTTTAGTATCATGGAACTTGAGTTTTGATGTGTAGAGCTACTCTTTTTACTTGTATTATTTGTAAAGTACCCTGGTAGCTCTGGCTTGTTCGGTCCTTTGAGGAAGAAGATAGAGCACACTACTTTTTCTCTGCATGTTGTGTTGTATTGTGATTGTTAAAAAGGACTTGCTCGTTCTTAAACATACAGAAAAATCCCGAGTAGAATACTGATAGGCTATCTATGGAATGATAGGTAGGAAGGTTTTTTAGTGGCATTAGAGGACAAAGCATGCTGCTCAAAGTGCTTAGCTTGGGAGGACAAGCAGAGACTGTTCTGTTAGTCTGAAGTGCTAATTTAATTCTTGCATGGGAAGCCTGCTGGTTAGAAATTATCAGTGTTTGAGACGTCTTATTTCTGTTAATTTTTTGTAGCGCTACGTGGATGGAGGAATCAGTGACAACTTACCTCACTATGAATCTAAGAATACCATCACGGTTTCACCTTTCGCAGGGGAGTGTGATATCTGTCCAAAGGGGAATTCTGCCAACTTCCATGAAATGAACGTGACCAACACAAGCATCCAGTTCAGTCTGGGGAACTTTTATCGTTTAACACAAGCACTCTTTCCACCAGAACCTAAGGTAAGTCACTGCCTTCATGGAGTTACTAAAACGACTTTCCATGTGAAAGCCTTGTTTTCACAGAAAGCTACAGTAATCTTAGTATTTCATCTAGTCGTATAAACTTTTCTGGTAATGTTTCTTTTCCTGCTTCTATTTTTCTTAGTTTGTCTTCATTCTCATTATTTTTAGTCTCTCTCAGACTAAAAATGCATGTCCTGCTATCGGTTTTCAGTATTTATTTGTAAATTAGCACAGGATGCTACCATAACATCAACATTGGTAAACTGATAACTGATGACTGTTGGTTTGTAATCCTTTCCTGTTTACCTGCTAACCAGGTTCTTCAGCACTTAGAAGTTCTAAAGCTTCATGGTTTTGTAAAGTTAATGAGTACTTCATTCTGGCGAGTTGCCTTTAAACTTTGCTAAGCACTGTTAATTGCAGTTCTGATGAGGGAAATGCTCTTGAATTGCCACTCTGGAGGCTGAAAAAATTAAAACAGACTTTGTCAATTGGCTTGGGATATACTACAGAGGAGAGTAATGTCTCTTGACTGCTATAGATGGATTTTTTTAATTGGAGGCTTTTCGTCCACATGAAGAAAAATGGTAAGTTCTACTTGTGTAGGCTTTATTTATTTCTTTTTGTCTAGGATTACTGTGTAGATAAGATGGTGTTTCATCTGGTGAAAGATGTTTTCGTATGGAAGACTAAGTCTGAGCGTGAGAATTGCACAGCTGACTTTTTTTCATAGTTTTGAGAAGTGGAAAAACACTGGGAGGGAAGGAGGGCAGTTAGTGTACTCCAAGCCACCCTGTTTCATTGCTGCTTGCATCTGCTGAAAGGCTAATCAAAGAAACAAAGTCCTTGCAAACTGTCAGGACGCTCTCCTTTCAGGTGAATAACTCAGTGCATCTGTAGTAGCCGAAAGAGTTGTTCATGTGTACAACATCACAGTAGGCGTATTAACCTAAATCTGTTGAATTATTCTTGCAAGAATGGAGGGTGGATGGAAGTGGCTTTTCATTCTGCAAACCTGAGATTAAGTTGAATCTCCTTTTATTTGTCTGACTCATTTACCCTATGCTTGCAGGTACTAGGAGAGATCTGTGAGCAAGGATATTCAGATGCTCTTAAATTCTTGAAAGAGAATGGTATGTTACACTTGTGGATAATTGTTGATGATGTGGTTTTAACCTGAGGGTTTTGTTGTGGTTTGGGTTTTGTGTGTTTTTTTTGTTTGTTGGTTTAGTTTTTGTTGTTGTTGGCTGGTTGTTTTTTAAAGAGTGAGGATATTTTATGTAGCTAGGGGGCTAGGTCTTTGAGGTTTTTGAAGGGATCATGATAAATTTGGTTCGTGTAGAAATGATACAGTTCTAGTAACAATTCACCCGAGGCAAGTTGTACTGCCACACAGAAACTGAACTTCTGGGTTTCTGTTAAATTTATGTGAAGTGAATGTTAATGTATCACTAAGTGAAGTTACCTAAGACTTCAAATTCTAGGGAAATCATATTACTAGTTTCTTCTGTGTTAATTGTGAAGCATAGGTATAGGCTATTGTTTCCCACTCCTGTGAAACCTGTATCTTTTTAGCACCTCCTCTCTCCTATCATCCAAGTAAATTTTTAGGTAAAGCCGTGTAGTCCAGAACTGGGAGCTCACTAGCAACAATATAAACTCAGTCACAAAAAAGTCCTTAGTCTGTATCATTAAAGAATTTAGAAGAAGATCACTTGTAATATAGCAATTGTTTGAGACTCAGATAAATTTAGGAAAAATAATTCCAAGTTGCTCTGCTCCACTTCTAGAATTCTAGTAATGTATTTTATATTAATAAATGCTCTTGTCTGCACACTTTGTGACAAGAAGTTAAAGACAGTAATTTCATGTTAGCATGAACTTAACCATGTGTTAAATATGCCTAGCTCCTTTAGTCTTTGGATATGAAAGCAGATGGGTACTGGGTCAGATTAAAGGAATGAATGGAAGCTGAAACATGAGGTTTGCACTGTGACATATGGTATCGGCTGCAGTATTGTAATGCAGTCATAGCTTGATGTGCTCACACTGTTATAACTAAACATTAACATTCAAGTTTTCTTGGAATAATTCTTTTCACTTTTGAAGAACTCACAGATTGGCTTAAGAGTTTTATTTTCTAGTAATATTATTAAATATTTAATGACAGAGTCCTGCTTTATACCTTTTACCAGGTGATTAAAAGCATAGGCTATGAATACAGCCTATAATTTGTAGTTGTCCGTGCTAAGATGGGCTCTGTGGCTGTACTGTGCACCCAGCAGTTGCTGTATTGCACCCAGAAGATCACATGTCTGACACTGATACCTAAGGTTCCTTGCAGCTCTTCCTTGGTGTCTGTCTCCCATATACTCTTTTTGTTCCCCACATCCTCTGTGCATTGCGCTATCATCCTCTTCTTCAACACTACTGATCCTGGGATTACCTTTGTTCTTACTCTGCCACAGGTTTGTCTTGCTTCCAGTTTAATCAGTGATCCCTTACAACCTTTCTGAACTCATTCATTATGCATCTCCTTTCCTGTAAAGTTATTTCAACTGTAGGATTTTTTTTTCCCCCATCTGTAACACTTCAGATAACTTTTCTGCTAAAGTCACTTTATTCTTTTGACACTTGTCTTTTAGGAGCAATTTTAAGTAGGATACAGATTCTGTTGTATGTGGGTATGGATCCTAGTCAAATTTGATAAACTTTATACATTAAAAAAAAGTGTATAACATTTTTCTGTAAACCGGGTATAAATACACTTGTATTTTTCACTTTGTGCTCATTAACCAGCGCTTTTCTTAAGGGAATTATTGGTCCTATTTCTTAAATGGCACCAGTTTTGCAAGGCAACCAATGTTGATTTGCACTTCAGATACCTCTTAAAACAATATTGTACCCTATTTGATTTCCTTCACCCTGTTGTAGCAATGCCTCAAAGTACTTGTGTGATACCTGCCATGTCAAATTTCTCAAGTGTCTAATGTGGTTTAGGTGTTGTCTTTCAAACAATTATTAAATCCATCTTCCTCCTCTCCTGTACATTATTTGCTTTCTTGCTGGAAAACAGCTTTGGTAAATGACTGTATGTTTCAAGTGTAATTTCAGTTGATTGTTACTTTTTCTTTAGAACCTGTTTTAAAGTAAGACCTAAACCTGCAAAAGAGTATTCATCAGTGTGATTAAACATTTGTGGGGTTATAAGAGCAAGTGTATTTGGCACGGGGTAGATGGCTCCCTCCAGATAGGCCTTTGTACAGATGCACAGATTACAGGTACTCTGAAGATCTGTGGATCAAGCCTAAGTGGAAGCTTTTGACTCTTTCAGGTATTCTGAGTGATTCAATTTACATCCACTTGTCCTTCACAAAAAGAAATCCTCATGAAGCTGCACAGCATATTGACCATATGAAGAAGAAAAAAATGACAGAAAATAACAGAGTAGAACCGTCAAAAATGGAAGTACTTAATGACCAGCTGAAGCAAAATCCATGGCCTTTGGAGAACAGCATATTTCAGAGTCTACCCCCTAGACTTCGTAAAGGTACATTCTTCAGACTTCTTCCTGTAACTTTGAATGGCAAACTGGTTTTTTTTTTTCCCCCCACTTACTCTTAAAATTTGCATAAGATGCTTTCTATTTAACCTTATAACTGCCTGTGAAATTACAGACTAGTTCAACTCAAGGAAGGTCTTTAAATACTTATTAAATGTGAACATGTACATTTTGATTTAGCTACAGTAACACAATTGAAGCAGGAGGAACTACTTTCAATACTGTAGAGTCATGAATTGAATTTTCATTTGGTTTTGGATGAACTCTGTATGTGCATGGTATTTTTGGAAGCGTGTATTTCTCAACAAAGTTGAACCTGAAATCCAAACACTGCTTATCCCCATCTCGTTTATAAAAATAGGATTCTATAGACTTCTAATTCTCTGGCTTTCCTGTCTTTTTAAAAAACTATTAATAGACCAAAACCACTTCTGATACTTGTATAACTTTTACCTAGTTTTTCTGTGGATGCTGATAGGTATTTTCCAGATGTGAAATCTGTTATCTCAGTGACTTAGGAGAACAAAATTTGATCTGTGCTGTTTCTTACAATCATATGTAACAACTGGACTATGCAGAACTCCAGAATTAAAGGCAGGGTGGAGGGAGACGACACACCAACCAAACAAAAAAAAATCCTTAGAGTTGTAGAGGTTCTAATAAGATAGGAATGTTATCTAAAACACATTAGTATTTTTGGAGAGGTGAACTTTACATCATCTTACTACAAATTAATTCTTAGACTTACTGCTTAAAAGTTTTGGTAATGCCTTTTGTCTCCGAGGTGTGAGTTTGTGTTTCCCGTATTTTAAAACAGCATAAGGTTTATGGTGAGAGTTCCTTGAGATTGTTTCATTTTCTATCTGAGCCTTATTCAGCAACACTTGATAACGTTGACTGAAGATTACAAAACTTTGAGCAAATTACTTAACCTGTTTTCAAATAGTCTAACATCATTTTCAAAAATAATTATTCTTAAGCACTGCAGGAAGCTTGTAAAGAACAGAATGGATTCTGTGCTCAGTTCTCTAAACTCTTCCCAATGCGGGTGATATCCTATCTGCTGCTACCATATACGCTACCAGTGGAGTCTGCTTACTCCGTTGCTTTACGGTAAAGAACTTTTAATAAACTGTTTCAGAATTATTACACTTCTGGAAGTTTACTCACTGAGAGCTTATTCAGTGTTGAAGGGTTTCTGGAACTCTAGAATTCAAGTGGTAACTGTCTGAAGACTGTTATTTCTACCTATATAATGCATACACCTAAAGCACGTATTCGCCTGAGCCTAGATAAATAAACATATTAAGAAGACTTCTAAACAGTTTACTCTCTTATTACTAGTATCTGTCTCATAATTACTTGAAAGAAGCATCCTTCATTATGCTTTCCAGGAGTACATTCTTTATTACTATATTCTGTAGTGGTATTTGAACTCTTACCCAGCTCATTCTTGTGCTTTACCTTCTTTCTGATGGCAGGAGTGAAGTCCAGTGTTTAAATTTTCTTACAAGGTTTGTTTAAGTCAACTGAAAGCTCTACTCTTGAAACAGGGCTTAATTTTACAAGTTTTTTTCAATTCTCATAAAGAAGAAATGATGCTAAATGAATTCACCATGAACCCTAAGCTTTGGGCTTGCTTAAGAGGATTCCAGTCCTTGAACCACAGATGTCATTACTTATCTTTAGCAAATACTTGAAAAATCTGTAAATGGAACCACAGAACTCCATTAAAATACTTTGTTTCTGTGCTACTTAAGGTGGCACTTCTGTGACATTTTATTGGTGGATGAGGAGGAAGCAAGTTTCAACAGAATTTTAATGTTTATTTTCCCCCCTCATTCCCTCTTTGGTGTAACTGACTTCTCTTAAGAGCATCATAAAGGGAAAAATAACCAAACACATTTGTTGCAGTGGTCTGTTTCTGCTTTCTATTTGTTATTCCATTGTGCTTTTCTTCCTTCCTCTCCCACCTAACTTTAAACTGACCAGAAAGTTCGCATCAAACAGAAAGAGGTCTCGGAGACGGGAATTTTTTGTAGGCTTCCTAAACATTGGTCACAAGGTGTGGAGTACACATGCTGGTCAGCTGCTCAGCATAGATAGAAATCCAGCGGTCTGTGCTGCCCTTTTTCTTACCTTGCAGAAAAGCAATGAGTGGATTAGATGGAAATTTAGAGGTTGAGAAGACCTAGAAACTTTGGTGGGGGAGTTAACTTGGGGACAATGAAAGCTGTGTTATTTTGTTGGATGTTGGACATGTTATGTAAGAATATAAATACATATATTTAAATTAATATTTGGATCTGCTGCTTACAAAACAACCTGTTTTGGTTTTGACTGTAGGTTACTAAACTGGTTTCCTGACATGCCTGCTGATGTTCGATGGATGCAAGAACAGCTTTGTCAGCTTGCCGGTACAGTTTACTCCCAGGCTAAAAGCAAGCTGTTCTGTACATCCAGGTAAAGTGCTGTGCTGCTGCATGCAAATAATGCATTGTAAAAAAAAAATTCTTTCTCTTTTGTCAGAGCTTTAAGTTTCTCTCTTAAAGCAGGACCGAATAATTTTCTTCAAGGTAACACAAAGCAGTTCTCATTGTTTCTAATTGTTAGCATTGGTTATGTTCTGGTGCTTCTTGTTTAGAACTGATCAATGACTGCTACATATTGTAGCTGAAGAAGCTTTTCCTGTTGGTAGGCTAATGCTTTTTGGGGAGAGGGGTGGGTTGTGGAGTGAGCAGTGGTCTGAGAACAGACACCTTGTTTCTTCTCTGCTCTGTGGTAGCAATCAGAGAGAAAAGAGAAGGGAAAGGTTGCTCAAGGTGTTGTAAATCAGACAGAACTGGAAAACACTGGGAGAAAGACTACATTCTCGGGAGTCTGGACAGGAAAAATTGTCAGAGTTAAAAAGCAGATCAATATGAAGGATAGTCTTGTAAGATAGCTGGGAATAAATAAAATAAGACACATATGGAAAAGTTTTAGGAACCTCTATTTCTGTGGACGAGAAACCTCTAACCTGGTTGTAACTAGGTGCATTATGCTTCCCTTCTCAAACTGATGTGATATTTAGCCTTTCAGACTTTTTACTTCTGTTGCACTTTGTATCACTATGTGTTGGAAGCAATCGGTGACAACTTGCCTCTGTGTGAATCTAAAAACACCATTACTGTGTGGGTTGTTTGTTTGTTTTTTTTTTCTTTTTTTTTCTTTTTTTTTTTTTCCCCTGGGGAATGTAGTATTTGCCCAAGGAGCTCTGCAAACTTTCACAAAATGAATATGACCAGTATTCAGCTTAGATTTTCCTGGTATAGAGTGGACTTGTTGCTGAAACAGAGTTGGACAGCCATGTCAGAGTAGTGCTGTAAATAGAGAAACGTATGTTCTCTCTGAGGTCCAAGTACTTACAAGTATGAAGTCTCTTGGTCTGAGAAAGCACAAATCCAGACTTCAGCAGAGCAGGTGGTATCTATTTTACTGTGATTTTTCTGGTGATGGTCTCAACTCCTGGAGTTGCTCAGTAGGAGGTAAAAGAAGGGGGATAGAATTGAGCCTGAAAAGATACTGGGTGTGAACAGAATTCTTAAATGCTCCATAAAATCTTCCAAGAGATAGTTGTAGCACTAGAGACTCATAACTGCAACACTTACATCAATTAAAGCATTGCCATGTTCTATGCCATGTTCAGCACACTTTAAACAAAAAATACCCTGCTATTCGAGCCAAGAGTTCCTGAGCTTTTGTCTTCCTAGTTTAGTAATAAAATTAGGTAAGGAAGAAGATCAGAGATGCTCTTTTTGTCTTGGTAGTGCTATCCACTGACCCATCAGGACTTCAGGTTTGATATGTCTGAGCACTGCTTGATCCTACTTCCTTATAAGAAGCTGTGCCAGGTTCTGGATTGCCATCATGAAAGGTCCGATTCATATGCACCATCCCTCAGAAGTACAGAGTAGTCAAACTTTTAACAATAAGTTCTAGCTTAATGGAAGACTTGAAGTCGAAGCTTGGGTTTTCTTTCTCCTTTGGAAGTATTAAATGGTGGGTTTAATATTAAGTTGCAAAGATATTTTCTGTTTACATTAATCAGTTTTATCCCAAATTCAGAAGCATTTAATTCCTCTGTACAAATAGCCTCTCTTTGCCCTTTCTGAAATAAGCTGAAGCCTTTTCTTTACCACAATAGTTGGGTTTTTTTGAGGGCATCTCTCTGAGCGGAAATGTAGTTCTTGGTATATACTTGCTACCGTCCTACTGTCATCTCTTCAGTTACTTGGTACCACATATATACTTTTGGACCACATGTCCTTTCTTCCTTCTTTTCTTAGCAATATTTCTGACTCCTTTCCATAATAAATTTGGCTGTAGTCATCTTCCTACTTTTAGCCTTATTTAGCAGTTTTCTTGATGTTGCTCATATTCCAACCTTACCAATTGTGGGACTCTTCATCTGAAATGGGCATTTGGAAGGCACGATATTATAAGACTATCACAGATCTAACTTCTCAAAGGGTTTATTTCATCACCGAGTCACAATTAACTATAGAAACATTGTTTCTCTTGCAGAGAAACTTGACTATAAAACAGAATTTGGTGGTCATGTGCGTTTTGCTGTAGGCTGTTACGGTATCTTCAAGGTAATCATCTCCCAGTAAACTGTTTACACTACTAAACTTCTGAGGTTTCTGAGCCTTCCTTTTAAGTGAATTTCCTCTTCAGGTAGTCAGGTCCCAAGGCAGTGTAGAGTTATGCATTGTATGCTACTGGTCACTCTTTGTGAGCTTGTTCCTTGTTTCAGCATCCATCAAGAACTTACCGCTGCTTTTGCAGAGGTAATCCCCCCTACCTTTTCTTATGCTCCTCCCCTTCTGTTACCAGGTCTAGCTTCTGTTTTGGAATCAGACTTAAATAATATGAAAATTTGCACTATTTACAGTTTGAAAATCCTTTCAGAAAACTTAACCTGGTGGATAGTATCTTCTAGTGCACCTAAACTTCAGGTACGGAAGCTGTTGTCCAAGTGTGTGTATGGTGAGTTGGGGTTTTTTTTTTTGTGGGTGTGTGGGCATTTTGGATTCTTTTGGGCTTATTCCCTAAAAGCACTGTAAGAGAAGAGAGAGAACTTTAAAGAAAAAGAAAAAAGGTATTTTTGGTGACAACTTCAGTTTCCTCTTTCTCAAATTAGAGAAGATTACCCTGGTGATTCAGGTACTGTTTTAGAGTGTAGAAAAGTTCTGTTCTAGCTGTTCAGATTGGTGATAATTAGGTGGCTCTGAAGTGGAATGCAGAGATAGCATTTGGAAAGTCAAACAGCTGTATTTGCTACTCAAGTTGTAAATGTTGAGACTGTTCTTGATAGTGTTTTGCTAGTGCTGTGATTGGTAAATCGTCAAATATTCCAAGTGGATAGCTAGGGGGAGAATCAGGACTATTTGAGAAGTAACGTACAAACTTGGGTCTACCCTCCTGAACTCATGAGAATTGTGTGACTTTTGGGGTAGTTATTTTATACCTACTTCTGAGGACAACATGCAATGTCAGAGCGCCCCTCATTTAGATAGGACCATTTTGAGATATTTTCCTGTTGTCCCATGTCCTAACTCACTAAATTTATTTTAAATTGTTTTCCTCTAGTATTCTTCCTTGTCTGAAGATATCCCTGTCAGACATCTGAACAGTAATAGAAATGTCATTGAAATGCTAATAATCTTTTTTTTTTTCTTTTTTTCTTTTTTTTTTTTTTTTTTTAACAGGAAAGACAATTACACATCACTGAGAAAATGTCAAACGGTCCCATCTACTGTGGAATTTCATTCTTCATACTGCCACCTTAAAATTCCTCATTCTTCTGCAGACCTTGAAACCTGGCTCTGGGATTCTTCATGCTTCATGCACTCAACTATGAAAAATGCTTCAGCTAACATGCAAGAACATTCAGACTTCAACTCCTATCCTGAGTTTCTCCCAAACTACGATGAGTCTGGGTTGGAAACAGATTTTGACTCTTCCTCAGAGACAAGTTTCCAAACTGCTCCAGAGTATTAATATGGAAGTAGATTCCATGGTTTCAAAAATTCCAATCTGACAGAGAAATTTAAATCTTAAAGGACTAAAGATCACCTTTGTTTATTGCCAATAAATCTTGTAAAATTATTTGTTTACAGCTACCTGACAAATCTGCCTTGGGAATCCAACTGTTTTAAGGGTTATATAAACAGTAGCTGCTATACTAAATAACAGACTACAACTCTGTCAAAGCACCAGCTCATCAACTGTAGTAAGACTTGTAGTAAACAGTGTCTCTCTGGAAATAAATCTTTTTAAAATGTAAATTCTGTAAACAGACTGTTAGACAAGCATTGATAACAAAAATGTTTGGGTTTTTTTAAAATACAATTCTTAAAAATCTAATTCTTAACAAAATTAGGATGATTTTTATAGCACTTAAATGAAATTGGACTTTTACTTCATAAGGAGAAACACACAAAAGAGTTTTTAATGGCCTCTGGTGTCCGTTTGCCTTATGTTTAAACATACTGTTGTGTTTATGGGTAAGTTGTCTGCATGAGATACTGTAGGAACAGTATTCTAGGTGGTTGTACATCTTCATTTGACTTCTCCTTTATGGCTCTCTTCCTTTTCAAATACTTCAAAGATGAATTAAGTGGGACACATTCCCCTGAACTGTAAATGGCTACAGCTTCAGTGGTTTCAGAGGACTTGTTTGGTACTTAATAAGGGCTTAATACTTGACTGAGTATTGAAAAGTAGGTAAAATGGTGACTGTGATTGGTAGCAGTGATTTGAGAAGGTATTAACTTTACAGAAGATGTTACAAAAATCAAGGTGTAGCAAGTGGTGAATGATACTTAGATTGTCTCTCTAACTGCTGCCCCATTGTTGTCGATAAATTTTACACCTCCAGTTTGAGAGACTTTTTTCTTCTTTCATTTCCTTCTTGCTGCTCCTGTCTCAGTGAGGTGTGAAAACGCAAAGGAAGCTTTCCAAGACTGATTGTTAGAAGCGGCAAATGTTAAGACTTAGTGGAAGTATCAACATCCAGGGAGCTGTGCAAATAATAGGAGCTCAACTAATGGGTTGAAAGTTAGCCAAATCATATCCATATTGAGCAATGAGCTACTTAAACCACTTTCTATTACAGAAGTTCTCCATAACTTTAATAAAGCCACCACATCGGTGTGTGACTACTCTTTTCATGTTACCATGTCTTGTACAATATATATATGTATTAAGTAGAAGGAAACAATGATGGCTGTGAAGTTGAGTTTGTGCATGTGTCTGGGGGCACGCGTGTGACATTTGAAAGCTTCTCATTCAAGAATGTGAATTCTGTGCAAGTTGGTTGCAGCCCAGGGAAGACGATACCAAAACTTCCTGAGAGCATCTTGTACAAGAAGTAGTAATTTTATCATGATGCTCAGGTGAAGGAAAGTTGGAGTGTGAACTTTGGTATCCAGAAGTCTCAAATAGCAAAATGTAGCATTTCTCACTGGGACCAGCCTTTAAGTACTTTCTCGGTTGTGATTTCCCTATGGTTGAAGTGATAAATTTTACTATTTTTAAATAGATTTTTAGAATGATGGGAGACAGGAGAGAAAGGTCAGGCTCTCCATTTCCATACTACAGAATACTGGTGCTATTCTACTGCAACTTTTTTGTTCATTTCTTCTATGTATATCTCTACAAAATTGCAAGAAAAGTTGGAAATACTACTCTTAAATACAATTAAAAGTTACAGGATCTGTTTTATATTGTCTTTGTAACTTCACACTTTCTATATTAATTTTGTAATGTTCTGCAAAATGTTACTTTTACTAGTTGAGAATTTAAACAGGAATGCCAAGTTTTGCTTCCTTTCTGTCTACTGGAATAGTTGTATTAACTACATTTAAATCACCTTAAGCGATTCTTCCATTGTGCACAGCCCTAATTTTGTCTTCTTTTTCTACAATAAAAAAATAATCTCTTCTGTTACCATGTTTTCTGAGATTCTTGAGCATAATTTGCCTAGTATAAGCTAAATTGGAATGTGTTAATTTCACTGAATATTTTGTAGAATCATAGCATGGATGGGGTTGGAAGGGACCTCTGGAGATTCCAAGTGACTCCAACCCCCCTGCCAGAGCAGGATCACCCAGGGCAGGCCACACAGGAACAGATCCACATGGGGCTTGAAAGTCTCCAGAGAAGGAGACTCCACAGCCTCTCTGGACAGCCTGTTCCAGGCTCTGTCACTCTCACAGTGAGAAGTTTTTCCTCTGTGTTTCACCTTGCTACCATCACCTCTCATCCTGTCACAGGGCACCACTGAAAAGAGACTGGCCCCTTCTACTTGACACCCACCCTGCAGATATTTGT
>JAAGNO010014344.1:0-12966 GCA_033439905.1 Ceryle rudis | reverse complement strand
GCCGTTTTGGTAGATGGGGGGTTTTTTAGGTTTCGGGTTTTTTTTCCCTTTTTTATTTTTTTTTTTTTTATTCTTGACCATAACGGTTGGGACCGGCCGGGTTTGACAAGGATGAATATCTTGGTGCAGATGTTTCACGGCAGAGGGATGAAGTGGTGGCAGGAGATGACACCCGCTGCGTGGAGCTGAGAACAAGCAGTCGAGCTGGGGGCTCGAAGGGTCTGTTTTGTCAGCAGGGAAAGGCTGGGACAGGGTGTTGATTGAGGCAGGCTCTGTTATATAGGTGCAAAGTGGATAGAGAGGGCTGCGCCATCAGTCTCTTAGTTCCCCTTCAGTCCAGTACACACTACTGTGTGCTTTACCCGAAGATCTAAGTGGGCTTACAAGGGACAGGATCGGGCTGTGTGGGCAGCAGCATTGCCTCTGATGGGGAAGGTGAGGAAGAGGGCCTCTGCCCCATTGGGTCAGTTTGTGAAGAGCGGAAGGGTAGCAGAGGCTTGCATTTGCTCTTTCCCGTTTTCAGTCCCCATTCTTCCACCTGATCTTTCTGCTACCATCTGTCCTTGTGAAAACATCATCTTATGCCAGGCATCCAGCCTGACTGCTGATAACCTCTGCTGTACAAATAGTGCTGTGTGTGTAAAGAATGCACTATTATGCGGGGCAAACCATTATATTACGTAGTGATCTTTGCAAAAATAATAGCTGAATGATGCCAAAACCATCGAATTTATACTGTCTTAGGTGAAGGCATTTTCCATTTTCTACCTTTGATTTCCCTTGACAGGGGACTGTAACAGAGGGGTTATAATTCACAGAAATATATATTTGTATAAACAAATACGTATGTATACAAATGTGTATATATATAGCATATAGGATTGCAATCTGGGGCCTGATCTTTTACGTACTCATGCAGTTGAAATCAAACTTGAGTTTGTAAAGCCATTGGTATTATGGGATTGCAATCAGGCACAAACATCTATTACTGTGTCTCAGGCCTTATCTGTATTCATAGTAGCTAACCAAATTAAGCCAATTCTGTATAAATCAATTCTAAATCAGCTTAAACATAGCCCCATGAAGATTTCTGTCTCTTTAACTAAAGAGAATTAGAAACGTACTTTAGCTAGATTAATGACACTTTGATTGAGCACAAGATATTTTTCTTCCTCCATTCACCAGTCACAGGGAAGAAACATTATTATACAATCTGTGAATCCAATCAGAAGTCGTTAATGTGGCCTGAATTTTGAATAACAAATACTGGTATTGAACTTGTAGGCCGTTACTCGTAACAATGCTCGTATGAATTACTTTGTATAATACATTTGGAGGAAGCCATAAGGCTCTGAAACACCACAGAGAAACAGAGTAATTTATTCATTACAGATTACAGAGTAATTTTGTATTCAAAATGACTGCATAATCTTAAAAAAGTTAAGCTTCTCAGGCTCGTTTCTGTGAGTTGTTGCAGAGAAATAATCGTAGAATACCTAACAGGTTAAGTTAGTGAAGCCCCCCCTTGTTAACTGCAGAAGTGAGGTGGTTTCCTTTCCAAATACTTGTTATGCTGAAAGAAACTTTGAGACCTGAAAAGGTTACCTGTTTAAGCACTGTCAGGAGGATTAATGCCAATTCAGGTATCCTCTTTCTTGTTTCTAATTTTTCAATTATGAGAAACATTTGGATGTTGTTTTTTCTCCGTATGAAATGTATAGGAAGGAGAGGAAAATCAGTGATGAGCACTTTTGAAAATGCCACCTTCTCTGAGGTAGAAATGCTGCTGACATGTGATTTTTACATGAAAGAAAACTGCATTTGATGCCATCTGCAGTCCTGGACTAAAGCCAAACTGTTACTCAAACTGTAACTCAAACTGAAATGGAGTTTGTTGTTCTAGTACTGGGTCAAATACAAAAACTGCCTTTAGCAGCCTGCTCTCAGGAGAGATTCTCTTAGAACTGGGTGATCAAGAGACTGAATTACTGCTCACCATCTTAGGTGGTGTTCCAAGGTCAAAGTTAGGAATATAAATGGAAAATGTGGTAATGAACTCTTGATTTGAGGTTGTTGGAGATGACAACTGTTATTTAGCTGGGACTTGCTTGGAAAAATATACCATGAAAATTATTTTAGCTAGGTAGGTAGGCATAGGGCTCATTGTTGTTTGGAGGAGCCTTTTGCTTCAGACTGCAGATTGGAATCAAATTCAAAGTGTCAGAGTCCACCTCTAGCTGAGCAGGTCAAACAAGTCCTACCTAATCCAGCCTGATGCTCATTCTTCATGATCTACGGCATTATTATAAATTAATCTGTAGGTCATTGAAAAATCAGCTAATGTTATTTTTGGCCAGATCATTTTCACTTCTTGTAGAATAAAGGCTGTGTAGAGCAAAAATGAAATAGTCATGCAATACATGATTGAAAATCTAGGACTCGTCTTTGGACTATAGAAGAAAAAATTTAAATAGTAAACCACTGTTTTTCGTACCATGCTTGCTTCTTTGTTTGTGCAGCAGCTGATAATTGTGGGGTTCTTTTGGTGGTGCTTTAAGGATTCAGTGGAGAATTCAACTGTCTAAAGCTTTCCCTTTCGTTTACACTATTTACTGCATGGCAGCTAGCATCAGTGTTGTTTGGACTTGCCAGCACTGGGTAAAGGAAATAGAGTGTACAAATAAGACTTTGCTACCAAAAATATATTTCAGAAAACGATTAAAAGAAGTGTATGCATTAAAAGATGTTAGAGAGCTATTTATGTCAAAACAGTGTTGTAAAGAACTTCAGTGACAGAGCAGATGTTTGAAAACATTTGTTTTCAGTAGGCAACGATTAACACATGCATTTTTGTGTCTCTCTAGGTCATTGATGGTTGTTGATATAAAATGTACTCTCTCATAGTAAGTTCAAAGACAACCACCTACCTACTAATTTTGTGATACGCAACATTTACTGTTAATCCTCCCCATAGCCTTTCCTTTGTAGTCATCTTCTGTATGAAACTATATTTATTGGAATTCATGCAGACCTTGATCCTCAACTGACTTCAATGAAGCCATCGTGTACATCAAAATAATTTTTAAAGTTTACAGTGCAACCCTTCTCTCCCCCAAATAGATCATTGCTACGCTCTGAGAAGTAATTACCCTGTACTGTTAACTCTAAGAATCTATGTAGCCAAGATCCTGAAAACAGATTGCTTCTAATGCTTCACAGCGCAACTATGAAAGTGCTATCAGAATAGAAGATTTTGTGATTAATGGCAAATACCCGAGGGTTTCTGTCATGCCACTTAGAAAATGCAATTTGTGCTTCCCATATAGGTTCCCTTTAGGAACTTGGAGCTCTTGGGTGCCTCCAGATAAGGTATGACAGCAGCAGTTCAGCAGTGTGGAGGACCATGGAATATCAAGCATTTCCTGGCCACAGGGTAAGGTGTGGAGCCAAGTGAGGTACTTTCTGTTTGAAATGTCGATTTGCATTTCTTTTAGATTCATCAAAGCGGTATGTAAACATGTAAGAAAAAAAGGACGGGGTTTATTTATTTTTGTTTTGCTCATTGTGAGTAGAATTCATGGTTCTGAAAGATGTCAAAGTTGTAACATGACTATCCTGTATGTCTGCAATGCTGAACTTAGTGTGGCACACACAAGATTGGTTCAGTTTAAAACAGAAGTCATTTTTAGTGATGAAAATAGCTCACAGCATGGAAATCCTTTCAGGATTGAGACATTGAGACAGTTGAGAAGGTGGAAAAGTCTGACAATAGATTGTAATAATACGTTCATACTTGATTAGCACACGTTAAAGTACCAATCCATTTCATAAAGATTACTGACAGTTTTGGAACCAATTCAACAGAATTTAACACAGAATGATAGCTATTCTGCAGATGCTTTGATCTACCTGATAGTGTTTTTTAGTGATTCACTCAAGCATTTTGAAACAGTGGGGAAAATACAGTTAGGTCACCTAATGATGGTAATTTTGCTTTTAGTGTAAAACTGTAGTGTGAAAGAGAACAAGAAGGCATCTCTGAAAGACAGTTCAATGTCATGTGGGATCTGGGACTCTGGAAGTATGTTAATTAAGCTGACATTAAAATTGTCTGATGTCATCATGGGGCGGAGCTAGAGAACCTAAATAATCTGACCTGTGAGAAAAATGTTGAGTGAATCTTCCTGAAGCTTTGTCCAGCTTCCTGTGTCAATCAGTGGGATGTTTGCATCATCGTAGAACAAAACTGCGAATTCATAGACACATTTTGAGTTATCCTAATTTGAACTGTCTTGGGCTGAAGGTAAAATGCTCTCAGCTTGTTGAAGTTGCAAAGAGTTCCTGGGGAATGTAGGAAGAAAATACCCATATATCCTTTTTTTTTTTTCTTTAAATACTAGATAATTTTTTAATTGCCAGTACTAGTTTGAAACCATCATGGTTTTGTTGTTTGTTGGGGTTTTTTTTGTGTTTGGTTTTTCTTTTGTCCTTGTTGGGTTTTGTTTGTTTTATTTGTTTGTTTCTTGTTCATTTGTTTTGGTTTTGTTTGCTTTGGTTTGTTAATTTGTTTGAGGGGGTTTTTTTTGTTTGGTTTTGTTTCTTTTTGTTTGTTTGGATTTTTTTTCCTCAAAATCAAGGTCTTTTTCTTCTTTCTCTTCTTGTTACTGCAGTGGGTGTCTGGAGGAGGTGGGCTGGCCTTTTCTTAAGTTCCATGGAGGCCCAGACTTGAAGGGCTCTCACTGGGGAGTGGGAATGGCCAAGTCTGTGTTTTCCACGGAGGTTGCTGCTCCCAGCTCTCATCAGTCAGTTCTTGAATCATTGTGACTTGGAGAGCATCATTTTAAAGGAATCTGAAATAGAGATGCAATCAGCACGTGAAAGACCTAAGAGCTTCAAATATATTTGCATTGGTTTTAACCATTCTGAGAGTTTAAAAAATATAGAAGCTCCACAGGTCTAAATTACTGCACTGCAATAATGAGCATTCTAAAACCAATGACTGATGTGTCTCTTTGCTCTAACAGTCTATCCTAAAATAGGTGTAAGTGTTCCAGCATGCAGAAGGTGAAAGATGGCATATAAACAATTGCTTGTTTACTTTTCCCACACTCAGAAACTAGAGCAAATGCAGCCCAAAGAATCCACAGAAATACTTTCCAATCAGAGCAGCAGGAGTTGGTAAAACAAAGCTGTGGACATGTCTTGTTGGCTTAAAATCAATGCAATTTTGCCTCAAAACAGGACGCTACTGTAATCAAGTAGCAAGGTACTTAAGAAATCACAGTAAATGGAATAAGCTGCTTTCAGACTCTGCTGAATAAGAGGTGGGGTTGATAGCCCCTGGGCTGTTGCTCTTTTATCCTTGTGGCTGCCCTCAGGAGCAGGCAAATGTTATTTTATTTGAAGGGCAGAGGATAAAGAAGATTGGTGGCACAAAAGGAACCAGTGTTGGAGCCAGGAGATCTCTGCAGTGCCTTGTTCTATGGAAAGGTCACTAGACCATGTGTCTCTGTGTTTCTGTTTATCAGCTCTGCTTATAGTACCTTTACAAACAGGTGTGGCAGTGTCACTTTCTACTATTTGTTGCTATTCTCGTTTGAAATAGAGTATTTCAGAAGAAAGCCTTCAACTGGTTTCTTTCATAAACATAAAGACAGTATATAATATTACTCCATCAGGCTTTTGGGGCAATGTAGAATCGGAGCTTGTTGACATAAACTTTGGCCTTTCATATTGCCTGGATTTGGTTCTCCAGTGATCAGAAGCTTCAAGATCATTTAGTCCCTGGTTTGGGGAAGACCCCAGTTCTAGATCCCCTGCAACTGCTTTGTCAGCCCCTCCTATCAGGTTCACCATCTCAGTGATACTATGTTTATACAATGCACAAGCCCTGCGTGCACCTACAAGCCTGCTTTATCTCTACTCAGACTGCTGTGAAAGTAGATTTTACTATTCTGCTGCTGCTGCTGGAAGGACTTCCCTGACACCCAGGGACATGTGATAACTACTCTATCTCATTCCACCCCTGTGTCATGGGAGAGCCAGACCCAGGAACTGGGCTTTCTTTGACATTCCGATTCCAAGTTCCTTTACACCTCATTTTTTCTTCTGTGTTGTCTCTGTAACCTGTGTGCACTATTACACTCTTTTTTTCTTTTTTTTTTCTTTTTTTTTTTCTTTTTTTTCTTTTTTAATGCAGATTGGCATTACTGTGTAATTCCAGCTCCTTTAGCCGTGGTCCGTGGCTATGGCATGTACTGCTACCTTGTTTCTCTGAGTCCCTCGTTTAAAGAAGTGTCAGACCAAACATCCATGCTTTCTCAATTCATTCAGGATGCAGAAACTTATTACCATGTCATACCTTCGACACTGTGTAACTAGGAGCTGCACTGCAAATTTTCCTTCCTTTGTACAGAAGCAAGTATCTTAGAATAAAGATTTACAACATCTGTGGTTTTCCATTGCATTTTTGTTTTGCCATTTTTTCCCCCCAAGTAAGTGGGAATCTTAACTTCAAGAAGAAGCAAGGTATTCTGCAGTGAAGTTTTATGTGGCTCCAGGACAGAGATGCTGAGTACTTGATTGTTTTTGACTTGAAAACAGTACGTGGAGATGGCTTTTTGTTTATATGGAGCCTTTAGGTGTGAGGGGCAAAGCAGGCAGGTTTACATTTACATTTCTTTACTTTTTTTTTTCTCTAGCTCCCACACATGAGCAATACCCCTGCGGGGAAGGGTGGGGGTGAGATGTGTATGTTGCACCATAAAGTTTGCTCAGTACTAGGACTTCTCCAGAGAGGGCAAACTGTGCTTTACCATCACTGAGGGTATAAATCACTCATCTGCAAAATCAATAACATGGTTAACGTGCTTGGGGAAGGAGACAAAATCATATGCTTGGACTGTGTCATTCCAGAGGAGGACACATTCAAAGGTCCAGGAAACCTGTGTGAGAGGGAGGATCAGCTGACACCCTGTGGTCTCCTAGCCCCGAGGTAAAGACATTTGGTATTGCTCAAGCTCTCGAAGCCCAGGCACGAACTGCCAGAGACAGTTCCTGACCTGTGGGAGCTTTCAAAGGAGATGCACAAGGCAGACAGGAGGTAGGTGCAGCACCTCTCCATTTTATATGTGAGGTTTTTGAGCAACAGACTTGCCAAAGGTTATGTGGGGAATCTGCAGAGACAGGAATTTATTACCCCTTGCCCAAATCTCAGGCTGGTGCCAGAAGCAGACAGGTAGTTTGCTGAACACTCCAGCCTGACTCCTGGAAAGTACTTTTGCATTCTCAGTGAAACCAGTGAGTTCCTCAGTTTAGAATACATTTACCTTTAAACTGCACAGGCAAGGATTACGTGTTTTGACAAACTCATGCCAGAGTTTCGAGTGCCTTGTGGATTCTTAGCCCCTGAAACATCATCATGGCTAACAGCTTGTTAAACCTCCTGTCTAGCAGAATCCCTCCACCCTCCTGTGGGCTCTGAGGCAGTGCCTGAGAGAGTGCAAGGTGCCTTTCCCAGGCTAGCCTTGCCCCTTTTTTTGTTTAAATTACTAGCAAAGATGAAGGTACAGTTCACAGGGGGAAAACAGTTTAGGGTGACTCTAAACTGACATCAGTATCCACACAGGACAGTTGATGATGTGGTGTCATAACTAGCTTTAAGGATAGGTCTTACCTTGGGCAGAGTAGAGTCCATTCACCAGAGTTTTGTAACTCTTGATAAAATCTTTCTCAGTCTTATATATGTATGAAGTGCAGGTGGTGGACACTGAGCTTGGTACCACAGTACAGTGGAGCAGGAATTAATCCCATAATGGGGATTCCCATGGTATCCCTCAGGTCACAGTCATGAGCCTACAGCAACTTGAGTAAAAAGCAGGATGCAAGAGAATGTCAGAAGGTCCTTTCACCCTGTCACTCCTGGGATCTTGTCTGTAAGTGAGGGGGAAGAATTTCGTTGAGACTCCTAACAAATAAACGCCTTAGAGTCACCACTGGTTGGCATAGCCCAGTAGAAGAGCATGTGTCTGCCCCAAGGGGCTTTCTCTTTCTTACCCTAGATCGTGCATTTCTGCCCCCTTGTGTCACAGCAGCAGCCTTGCTCTTTCATCTTCCAGAAAACTCTTGTTTTTTTCTTTTAATAGGGTTAGTTTTCAGGCAGGTAAGTAGGCTGCTTTGACCCCCTAAAACTCCATTCCCAAACTGTGGGAGTGCTGGAGCCAACAAAAGGAAGGGGATGGTAGTTACAGAGCAGGCCCACCTCTTAGGCAGTAGCTTTTGGTTTTAGCTTTGAGTTAAAGTGCTTGTGAAAGTGCACTCAACAGCAGTCTGTTTAGGGTGAGTTAAAGCCTTCCATGTGGAAGCCTGGGGAATTAACTGCAGCATTTGCACAGCCCAGTTCTCACACAACATCTCTCAGTATTAGAGAGATGTGGCATCACCAGCAGCTCTGGCAGCATCTGTTTCTTGCACCTTTCACCCTCCTCCAGGGGCTGGAGTGATGGTGAATTTCTGCAAGTACAAGACAGTCCTCAGGATCAGCATCACTGTAGAGCCCGTGAAGCTTCCAAATTCCTAGAGATGTATGGGAAAGTGCAGATACCTGATCAAGAAGGTGAAATGACCATCTTTTATTTGAAAGATGTACATGTAGAAGGTGCTGTGTCTGGTTATTTTTGTAGACAGTATTATGAAGGATGTCAATCATTCAAGTTGTCCTTTGCACTGCATCTCTGTTCTTTGCCTTGAAAGTGATTTCACAGCTGGCTAATGCTGAAATTCTGTTAGCTTTAGACAGCAGATGCCTGGGGTTAAAATTCGATGTTTTGGCCCTCCAAACACAGCCTTGCAAGATGGAGAGTGGGGAAAGGGGATTTCCCTTTTGATCTGTGCTGTTCCCTTTGGGTTCCAGAGCTTCCATGGGGCAGGGAAGGAGAAGGGAGACCAAAGATATCTGAAAATCTTCAGTGTAAACAAGGCCAATTGTACACACACCAATTAACCTCAGTGTAAACAACCAATCACACTCTAATGGGGAGGACCTTTTGAGCCTGAGGAGGGTGCTTTGAAGTGCCTCTGCTCAGAGATTGCCTGTTAATGCAGAGAATTGCACCAGCGGCAGCTATTGGCTGTGAGTAGAGTTTGGTGGCAATGACAATGGTACTGGGTAGACCGGAGTTGGATGCTGTGATGTGATGATACAGTAAAAATTCCAACAGGCAGTAGCCAGTGGCAACCTGGTGTAGGCTTGCCTGTATCAGCCAACATCTATCACTGATGGCAGTGTGAAGGAGTTGGAAGGTTTTGTTCCCTGTATGTGCAGTCATTGCCTTCGTGGCCAGGAAACTGCTTGGCCTGCACTTTCACTGACCCGTCGCTTTCCCAGAAAGTCTGCAGCCTCCTCTGGCTTTAGGTCTCTCTAAGCTCCAAGTGTCATTTTCTTCTTTGAAGCACTGTACTGCTTGTTCAGAGGGCCTGAGCCTGTGGTGGGTGGAGTCCACTGAGAATCTAGTTTTGTGAGCTGTTGATCAGGCCTTCCAGGGTTGAATTCAGTCTGTTTGCAGGTGAATGCTGCTACCTGCATAATGCCGAGGGCTGCAGTGGCTTCCTCGGCCCTGGTCTCTGGTTCTAGAAGAGGAATCAAACACAGTGATTTCTTTGCAGGCTCTTCTCCCTGTGCCACAGGCCTGCACCTCTCCTGAAGTTCCCTTAACATTCACTGCTTACAGCCCCTGACCCTCGACAAAGTCATACACAAGTTAACATAAATATGTTTAACTCTCAGCTGGGAGAGGATTATGTCAATTTAGATTAATAGCTGCAAATAAGAGACATGCAGGCACCCTTAAATTGGTTTAATTTATGTCTGCTGGCCCTGACGATTGGAAGAAAAGATAAATATACACAAAGCATTCAGAGCTTGGGGTGTTATGATGCTAATTGAGAAGTCACCAAAGGAAGCCTGAATGGTGTGTGGGAATCTTAGTGCATGAGATTAGTGGCTAATTAGCAGCAGGGAGGTGGAGTGCACTTCTCCCAGCTGTCTCACCCTGAGAACAAGCAGCCAAGCCCATGCAATCGATTCTTGCCTCCATACCAGCTCTGAAGCACCGCTGTGGGCCACGGGCAGTGTGATGATGGGGAGATAGTGTCAGCACTGTAGCATGCTCTCCTAGCATGCGCAGAAGCCGTGTCAGAGCTGCTGCTGTCTAGGTGACTTGCTGTATGCTGAGCCACAGCAAAGATACAGGCATTTGAGAGCAGAGCTCTTTTTACTTTTTAACAAATGCACAAATCTTGTTACCTTACTTTCTGCCTCTTTCATGCCATGTTTGCAGCAGATGACAGAACACACTCCAGAGGCCCTGATCTTCAAACCCTGCTTTAGACTCTGAAGGGGATGCATACAGGTGGTGGCACCCTCTTCCTTGAATCGTATTTGATAATCATGACATTTAAAAAAGAGAGGTTTCATCTGTCTGTCAATGTCCTGGTATATCCCTCTCAAGCGTTTCCCTGGTGTACCAATGAAGTATAAGAATCAGAGCTTTAAATAATACACTTCTGTCATATGAGTCTCAGAGGCTGACCTTTAGAAAAGAGAGGATTTAGAAAAGAGAAGATTATAGGAATTGGTGTCACTGATGCATCACTGACACCACTGAACTAATTATGGCTTTGTTTGATTAGGCACACATCTATTTTTCTCCATTGTTTTGCATTCCTTTGTAAGAATCCCTTATTCTTCATTTAAGAAGGTTGTTTCGTAAATCTGAAGAGTTACATGTTTTCTTCTTTTCCCCACATTTGTTTTTCCTAGTCTGAAACAAGTGTAAACAGCAGCTTTAAACTATTGCACACCCTCTCGATGAAAATAACCAGCTTAAACCTTACACAGGCATCAACAGAATCCCAGCATGGCTCACTTTTGAACTACAGGAGCTAGAAAACTTTCTTTCTGTGTCACCAGCAATCTGAGTAGTAAAGTTTTGGTCAGGCTGGAGTCAGAAGTAGTATAATGTGAGAAGCCCAGGGTGAGAGGCAGTGAGTGGCCTGGGACTATGTGAGCTGGTGGCAGTAGAGTCAGCTTTTCTGGTGATCAGTGCATGGGCACTTCTAGTCCAGTTTCTTTAACCCTCTAGTCAAGCAATAGTCTTTTCCTGCTGTTGAGAAAAAGCTAAATCATCCATGATCTCCCCAGTAAGGGCTAGTTACAGATACAGTAGCCCTGTTGTTGTAAAAGTGATGCTGTGAGGAGACGTAAGGTTTGCTGGCAGAGCTAATATCTTGTTTGATCGTGTATGTAGTTGGGAAGAGTTAACAGACTTTCAGATGCAGAAGATCTTCTATGAGTCTTAAAGAGAAAACTCAAACTTTCAGCTGTTCTGGTTCCCTCTCAAAAATCCCATAAAGAAATGGACACAACAGCCCCAGACATTCAGCTCTGCCATGGATAAAGCCAGCTGGCAGGGCAGCGCCGAGAGCTCAGGTGCTCCAGGAATCTTAACAGCCTGCTGGAGCAACAAATTCCTGAAACTTTGCTCTTCGTTCAGTCAATGTTTGTCAAAACTGGAATGAGAGATACAGGAAAAATCAACATTTTCTGGCCAAGTTATTTCCAGCTGGTTCTAGGTAACAATGCAGCTGTCAGGTTTCACATGATGATTTTTAAATGGATACCCTTTTATTAGTCATCTTTTAAGATATCTTCCCTTTTACTGTGAGCAAAATACCTGGGGGTACCATTACTGATGGTTTCAGATACTACTGGACAGTAACATTAAGATACCCAGTGGAAGCTGGTCCGTGCAGCGACTGCTGTAGCATGAGAATTCAGTGACAGTGCTACAGCCTGAAAGGTTCTACGTGCTGGAGCCTGGCACAGAGCTAGCAGCAGATAAGACAACTCTTTAATCTCACCGTGAGGTGAAAAGGGAGAAGAATCCCAAATCAAGTATATTCAGCTGAATAGAGCTTGTGAAGGGACTGTTGTTTGCTTGAACAGCTTTAAGAGGAATCTGCCACAAGAGAAAATATTTGCGCTTCCTCCTGGCCAAATCAAAACAAGCCCTACTTCCCTACTGTTCCCTGCTGAGCGTGGGGTGTCTCCTGGTGCCAGGTGGGGGGCAGTGGGACCAACACCAACTGCTTCTTCACAGCATCCATTTAAAGTCAAAGCTTGGTCCATGGGCTCCTCCTCACGGGGAGGATAATGCAGCTGGGTGTCAGCAGACCACTAACAGTCCACCCATCTCTCCAGAGTGCAGAGGAGGCTCTGGGAGAGGAAGTAATCCACATCATGATCTTGGGATGCAGTGTCTTCTGATCAGTTCCTGTAGTGCTGAGGAGTTTTGTGGGGTTCCAATAAGCTGTGTGCAAGAGAAGAGGACGGGAGAAGAACAACTCTTCTGTACTTGCTCCTCCTATGAAGAAACTCAGCCAATCGTCCCACCACCTACCACTTGTGTTTCTCACAGGCTGGGAGACAGGCAGGTCTGTACATCCTTTCTCTTTTAATGTTTTCTGCACAGTAAAGAGAAGAAAAAGGGTGAAGGAGATTAAGAGAAGGAGCTGCACAGGAGTTTCAAATTCCTGTAGGAATGCCTCGGCACGGCACACTGGGTCTGCAGGAGCCCAAAGCTCTGCTCAGCTCCATGAAACCTGCTAGCTCAGCTGGAAATCCCAGGATTTCTTCTGGTTTCTGAGCCAATCAGCATTTAGAGGAGGTACCATACCAAGCTGAAGTTCTTCAAGCATATCTGATCTCGTGTCAGCTAAACCCACCTAAAAATCAGCTTAAAGCTCTATCTTCTTCCAAAGAAAACCGTCAAGCCTCAGTCTGGAGCTTCTGCTACTTTAAAACCAGAAATGCTTCTTCAAATAAAGTATAAAAGCTAGTTTGCTTTGCAAAGGGTCTCTCTAATACCTGCTTTCTCAAGGTAACTTCCAAAATAAACCCCACCTATT
>JAAGNO010014343.1:0-10202 GCA_033439905.1 Ceryle rudis | reverse complement strand
GCTCACAAAGGCCGTTAGGCGCGCGTGCCGACTGTTATCTAATGACCGGAAGGCGGGAAACGGCGGATGGAAAAGCGACAGCGGTACCTGTGAGGCTCGCACGGTGAGATGGACACGGAGGCACCGTTACTATGGCCGCGGCGCCGCCATCTACCGAAACCGGCGGAGCCCCGCCCCCGGGCCGGAGTCTCCCATGTCCCACTAGCGGGGATTTGGAAGCGTCCCGATGGGAAACTCGTGCCTGCGCGCGCACAAAATGCAAACAGCGGGAAAGTGACCGGCACAACAAGCAGAGTGACTCCCGGAAACGTGTTTTTTTCCTTGTTTTCCACGAGCGCACCGCTAGGTCCCCCTTGGGTCTGTCCCCTCTCCCCCCGCCGCGCACCCGTCCGATGGCCGCCACCTCGCGCCCGTGTCCAGGAGACGCGACAGGACGCCGGAAACGCAGCGGCACCGCCCATTGGGTCGCGAGGCTCTTACGTCAGAGCAGTCGGGGAGGGGAGGCGAGGCTGGGAGTTCCCGGATGTTGCGAGGCGGTGCCTGGCTGGGGTGAGGGGAGGTAGCACGTGCCTGAGAGGGCGGGGCGTTCGGCGCGCAGCCGCGCGGTTGCCGGGCAGCCGTCAGTGGTGGGTAACGGTCGGGGAGGCAGAGGGGGCTGGGGCGCAGCGCGCGGGCTGGGCAGTGCCGGCCGTAACCGACCCCTCAGGACCGGCAGCGAGCTGAGAGCGGGCTCCAGCACTCCCCGCCGCTGGGAGTCTGGGCAGGTGTGCCTGCTTTTTTGTTTGTTTTTTAATCAGCAGCGACATTGGGGAAGAGTCTGGAGCAAAAGTCTTGTGAAGAGCGGCTGAGGGACCTGGGGTTGTTCAGTCTGGAGAGAAGGTGGCTTGGGGGAGACCTTCTCTCTCTCAACAACTCTCTGAAAGGAGGTTGGAGATAGGTGGGGTTGGTTTCTTCTCCCAATGAACAAGCAACAGAACAAGAGGGAAACAACCTCAAGTTGTGCCAGGAGAAGTTTAGGTTGGACATGAGGAACAATTTCTTCCCCACAAGGGTTATCAAGGCCTGGCCCAGGCTGCCCAGGGTAGTTGTGGAGACCCCATCCCTGGAGGGGTTTTAAAGCCATGGATATGCGGTGCTGAGGGACATGGTTCAGTGGTGACCTGGCAGTGGTGGGGGAATGGTTGGAATCCATGATCTTAAAGGACTTTTCCAATCAGAATGTTTCTGTGGTTCTATTAAACCATCTAGCATTAGTCAAAACAACATATGGCATCATCACTCCTATTATGGTGATTTATAAATGTCCAACTGAAGTACAATGTTTGTATTATGACAAGATTGGCCCTTCAAACAAGTGATTTCTACATTTAGCAGTTAAATGGGATTTGCACTTTTTGTGCTAGGGTGGTTCTTGGTTTTGTTTGGTTTGGGTTTTGTAAGAGCTTTGAAAAAAATCAAGTAAATATCCTACTCTCTTGTGCAACAAAACATTTAACAACATCTGTTTATCTACCTATCCAGAGCAAGTTGTGAAGAATTATGTTTTGTCCATTGTCCCATCTTCATCTTGACCTCCTCACAGTTTTGAAATAGTGATTCATTTCAACCTGATTTGATTTAAGAAGTGGTATAATTAGCAGGAATTTTTCTTTAGGCTTTATAATAACAGGATTCAATGTTTCTTTCAGCCATATGGTAACAGCCAGGTTTGTTACCCACACATAAAGATTTCAGTATGAATTGAACCCCACCTACCATTGAAAAAGGAAAACAAAACAAACTACTCTATTAATGTTAACAATGTCTCAGCTGCAAGAGGTGCTTCAGTCTTATTTGATACCTTCTTAGACAGCAGAGGCTGTAAACGCAAAGCGCAGATCTGGAGGAAATGCAGTTCATTAGTTACACAGCTTGCCAAATATTTTGTCACAGTTCAGCTGTTGAGGGGTTTGGTAGAGAGTCTACAAAACTCTTAAGAGGTCCATGCTTCACACAGGTACAATTTTTGCTGGTTTATTGGATATCCACATAAAACTGACAGGCCTTGTAAGACTGAAAAATACTGTGTGCATATGCACGGCAAATTTGCTCACTTCTTAACAATTTCAGGCCCTGTCCCATTTTGCAGCATAAGTTTTCAGTGATTGCAGAGTTGACCTTGTTGACCAGTGAAGCTACAGCTTTGAAACTGAACAAGCAAAATATTTTTTCCATTTTTTTTTAATGTAAATGCGTAGTTGACTGGATATAAATAAATCAAATGCGTAAGTAGACATCACCTAATTTCTTTCAGTAAGCTCAAGAAAACTATGCTTTGAAGAGGGTTTTATTTAGATTTTAGAAAACTGCATATTTTATCTTTGGCTCTGATGAGGATCATTAATATAAAGAAGAAGGAATAGAATATTAGCTCCACTGCAGACCAGTCCTGGTGGCAGATTGTAGAAGAGTCACTTAATTTCATTGTCCCTGTCTAAGAGGACAAAACTAAGTCCCAACCACTATTAAGTTAACAGCCCTTGCTTCAAAATTTCTAGTGTTTTGTCCTATGCACAACTTTATGTTAAATTAGTCCAGTTTGGGATTTTTTTTTTTATGCAGAGAGGGTAAATATTCTATTCTGGGAGAGGGAGATGGTATGAACTTAAATGTTAACAAAGTCTGTTGAAATCATCATGTCATAGTGGCCATAGCATTACAAAGTACAGACAGAAATACACGAAAAAAATAGCTTTTAATAAGCAGAACAGAGATTCATAGCTTTTCAAATTCAATGTCACCATGATGAGGAATTTTCAGTGTAATTAAAGGTAGATGGGGGACATGATAACTTAACCCTCTTTCCCCCCCCCCCCCCCCCAATAGCTCTTAGGAGCAGTGGCATTTTCTTATTGTTCATGCACACTTCATTACATGGCTGTAACTTTCTTACCACCAGGATGCACAATTTCAGTATGCTCCAGATGGGGAATTTCCCTTTGATCAGGTATAAGAATTGGGAATTCTCCCTTCAAACTTACCACTTCCAGTACCAGAAAGTTCTTAATGAAATAATCTAAATACAAACACAGATCAGGGCTGTAATTATAAGACTCTTATCTTTGGCCTTTTTCTTACTGTTTTAGTTTGTTGCAAACATGACTTCAAGCATTGTACTCAACTACAGTACACTCTTCTGTGGGAATATTTTCTACATTCAAGAATGGAATGCCAAATATTCTCTCTGCTGTTTGCACCGTTTCAATGCTCTTAGCAATCTGTACAGCAAAGTTAGCCTTGTTATTTGCCTGACTACTGTATGGGACAGTCAGATGTAATCAAATTCTTGTTCTCAAATAAATATATGATCTAATTTAAGGTAAACTGAGATCTTGTGATTGAAACCACATAGTTCAGGAATGCTGAAACACTTTATTGCTCTACCCTCTACGCAAAAGCTCTGACGTTTTGCTGGCTTTCCAAAAGTCTGAGTAGTAGCCTATAATTTTAAGGTATTTTTCCACATTTTGTTTTCCTTTGCTAAGAAGAAGTGTTCTTTAGTTTGCTTTAACACCTGCTGAAGATGCTATACCCTTCTGGTTTATGTCGCTACATGTACAAGGTTTTTCCTCCCAGCTGTGAGGATTACTCACGCTCTTAGCCCATCTTGCTAGTACATGGTGTTTCTTTCTATTCCAGACTGACCCCATTCTCAAGAGAGTTTCTATTCTCAGCATCCTGCTATGATGATTCAGTTGTTCATACATAATATTTTTATGTTCTGTTTGCCTTGACAGTTCTGTCATTCCTGGGAAGTACTCAGAGCCACTTTGCTGGTCTTTGACCATTTTGGCAGAAGGATGGACATAAGCACATCTTTATCTTCTGCTTTTTATTCTCTGATTCTTTACCAACATCCTCTCAGAGCTATCGCATAACTTTCGTTATTTGAGTGAAACTGTGCATTTTTCTTTACTTTTGCATTTCTGTGGTAACATGATGGTTCTCGTACTATGATTTAGTCACCTTGTTTTTCTGGTACAAGGCTATTGTATTCACTGGTCCTCCTCAAAGTCGTTAAATAAATTCAGATGTTACAGTTTCAGTGTCATATACTGATGATATGTGGGAGTAGCAATGATTCTTTGGTAGCTTCTGATATCCTTCTGTTTGGAAGGTTTTTTCCTCAATGGTAGAGTTGACCTTTGCACTGAGAAAACTTACTGCAAAACAACTCCTGTCAATGTGTTGCTTTACTGGTGAGGCAAAAGCTACCAGTGGTTTTGTTTACCAGAACAAGGCTCTAAACCTCACCTTGCTGGATCGACTTTTAAGTCACCAATACTTCATGTAGAGCATGCTTGCGTTGCTTCTTCCTCCATTATGGTCTTGATGCTTTGCATATGTCTGAGGTTTGAAAGAGATATGGTAAAATAATCTGCAAATTTTAATGCTCTCTGAGTTAATATCTTTAAAGGTTGGCATATTACAACCTATTTTTAACCTTCCCAAAATCATTGGGTTTCCTTGGGAAGTCATCAACTGCTCTGTATATCATACTGAAGTCAAAACCTCCTCTTCTTGTTTGTTTGTTTGTATTAGTTTTTATCTGCTAATGAGATGGGGTTAATTGTTATGGCCTACCACAGTTTCCAGGCATTCCTTAGATCACATTTCTAAGTATCACCAGCTCTGATGCTGATTCTGAGCCTGTCTGGCAGAGCTGATACTCTGCTGCTGCAAGGCTTACTACTGACATAGTTGTCAACACCTAAGCCTACCTGCTGGCTTCCAAAAGATGAGATGACTGTCTGGCTTAACTAAGGAGGCCAAACAGGCCTTGTCAAACACTTTATTTTTCAGTGAATATCATGTAATTTTGAGATGCTAAAATTATTATTGATGTTTTCTTTTTCTGTGTATTGCAGTGTTCAAACTCTTCCTTACCATAGTGCAGTAGGTAGCAAATTAAGCAGATACTGACTGTACTGTTGAATTTCTCTCATCTGTTCTAGGTATAACATGTTGGGGGCATATCCTATATTCTTTGAAGACATGTGGCAATTTGGACTTGCACAAGAGACAACTGCTTTATTATCAAGGCTACAGATTCACTGCTTCAGCAGAAAGCAGTGGCTTTTATGTTGCATATTCTGAAGATTCAGCTTGTATGTTCAGGATATCCTTTGCATCCTGATTAAAATCCATCAATGTCTTGAAGTTGTTATCAGCATTTCACAGTGTCATTTTCATTTGGCTTTGCCTGATTGGGCTTTTTTGTTTCTTTTCTTGAAAATGCATGCCTGGCACATTCATCATTGTCCCACTATCTTGGATTTTATGTCCTCTTTGTCTTCACTTCTAATGCTAATCTGAGCTTTACAAATTATTTCTTCCAACTCACATTTCATTAATGTTAAATATGTGCAAACTCCCATCCTCTGAGTCACTGTTTGCTTTCTTCATGTCTTTTCAGACTGTAAACTCTGGAAAAATACTTTATTTTGCTATAATTATTATATATGATGCTGTCTACACAGGACATTCTTAATGAGTTTTCTCCTTTTTTATCTTCATTTTATTTGTCACCTATGCTTATGATTATGCTTTAGCTTGTCCTGAACTTTTACTTTTTTTGATTTAGCCCCTCATTTTCCTGGTGTTCTTTTTCAAGTTACATGTGTCTGCTTTCCTTAGGTCGCAGTCATAACAACCCTTGAGACCAATGCCATAAGCCACTATTGCTCCTGAAAAATGCAGCCCCTTTACAGGAATGGAATTTCCAGTAGAGAAACAGTTGAAGAAGGAGAAAGGATTGGTGCTGGCTGATGCCAGCTGAAGGAAGCAGTGAGCTCTGAACAGGAAAAGCTTTTCTGCTGATTTGATTCCTCCAGCACAAGCAGCATTGCATGCTTTGTTGTAAAACAAATCCAGACCAAAACCCCACAAAAACAGAAAAAAAAAAATCATTCAAACATATTCTCATTTTAAATTTTCACATGCTCAGTCAGATAACTTGTGAAAATCTATGTGGTTTTATATTCAAGTAAAGGGGATGACAGCTTTACAAAAAGCAGCATTTAAACAAGAAAAGATGATGTACAGGCAGCAGGCACTTCACAGATCCTTTGAAAGGACTTAGTTCATGCTGATAGAAAAGTGTGAGAAATGGTGGCAGTACCAGCAGGAAGAACAAAAAGAGGAAGCACCTCGACTCCTTTCTTCTTATATCCACAACACAGCTATTCAGAAATACATTTGTAGGATATGCTTTCCTGATTATTTTTTTCTCAGGATGTTTATTCGTGCCCATTGTAATTAGCCTGTTCTCTGAGATTAAAATCTACTCTGCAGTCACAGCTGCAATTGGGATCTTCAGCTGGCAAAGAACCAGGGCTTTCTGAACTTGGTGTGAAATGCTTTTAAAGCAATACTGTTTTCTTTGTTTTAAAGGGACTTTAAAAGAAGTCCTAGATGCAGCAAGTGAAGAACATTAAAGGAAATTAGCATCCTCCTCACTGAAAGTATATTTGAGAAGTCTGCTTTCACAGGGCAGAAATTAAAGTCTTTTCTAGAGACATAATCAAGAAAGCAAAATTGATAATGTGATAAATATCATGTGAAAATCAAGGACAGAGAGGAAATGGCAAGGATAATGAAAGCAGGAAGACAGCAGAGCAATCTAGGGAACTTTTCTATAGTATCTGGTTACTGTGTCAGTTGGCAGCTTTGGAATTCCCAGGTGGAGGAATTGAGGTGGCAGTAAGAATGCAATGGAGTAGACCGATGTGCACTATGGCACCATGTGACAAAAAATCATCATGAAGATTTGGTGCAGCAACCACCAAACAACTGCTACCTCATCCCGTGACTGGCATGCACACACGTCACTGCTGCTTGTCCCACTGTGGAGGACTTTTGCTCACTCTAACAGGACTCTCTTCAGTCTCAGCAGTACATCTCAAATCCTTGCTCTATGACAAGGTGTGACAGGTCCATCAGTTCTTCCCAACAAGAAGTCTCCAGTCATCCATGCTGTTTTCCCCATATAGTTGGTGTGGATCTTCACATTTCTACTTCTCGGTTTTCTTTCAGGCTGCAGATCATTTCTGCCTTCTGTTGGTTTGGGTTTTTTTTTTCAGCATTGGATTTTCTTCCTGGATTTTGATTCCAAGAGGCCTCTTTGTATGTCTTCCTCTGGTTTTGTGGAACTTAAAGCTTTTATTTTTTCTTTATTATCCCTTACCAGCCTATCTTTGCCTTTTTTTTTTTCAGCCTCACATTTTCTAAGATGCAGAGCAACCTCCGTTCCTCAAAACTACTTCCCTTTACTGTACAGACCATTCCTCCTCACTGTTGTCTTGGGTTTATATTACACATTTTAACAAGTGCCCAGCTGCTGCTCTATCCCATGTTTGCAACCACAGTCTTGTTCTCTCTCTTGTGCAACTTGTGTCACCTATCTGACTTCACTGACCCTTTTTTAATGCCTCCTGTTTTAGCTTGCTCACTGGCTAACCCCTGGATCACACTTACACAATGGAAGCAATGGGAGAGCTCAGCTGAGGGTGGGAAGTGGAACAGACCAACCTTTTTACTGATACCTGGGTGTTAGACTTCCTTGCTTGCAGTTACTTTCTTTCTGGTTTTCTATTTTAAGGGGGAGTTAGAAGAGACTACCAAGATGATTGAACCACCTTTGGAGTTACCAAAGGCATGGTCCTGATCCTCCCAGAACAGTTTCATCCTTTGTGCTCACTCCTGATACTTTTATGACCTTAGGGTGAATCTATTCTGGTCGCTAATCTGGAAGAAAACTGACAAGGAAACAAATATAATCAGTTCAATGTGAGGTTAATAACTGAGTCACTTGCTGAGGAATCCTGAGCCACAGAGCCAGCCTCTGGGAAGCCCAGGAGTGCTTGGCTCCTCCAGGGGAGCAGTGGGGAGAGCAGCCAGTGCCTTCACCAGCAGCAAGCTTTACGGTTGACTCATTGCCCCATCTAATTGCACCCTTACTCACTTCCAGGGGCTTTGCTTTAAGGACACGCCTGGGAAGCCTCTGTTGTCCTTGTCACATTTCTCCTCGCTTTGCTAGCACCCTAGCGCATCATCCCTATCTGGCATTCCCTTTGCATCTGTGAAGGTTGGATCATTTCTTTTTATGGTTTACTTAGGGTCAAACCCCGAATCCATTTATACTTGCTGAGGTTAATGCATGTCCCATGCTTCCGGAATCCTGTCACACCAGCACTACTGCAGCTTTTTTGTCTTACTAGCTGTAACCGTGGACACAAATCTGTTCTTCCGTTGCTGGTAAACAAAACCAATCCGACCCTCCACCAACGAATAGTTTTGTGAGCTGATGAAGTAAGTTGCGAATTCCTTTTTTTTTTTTTTTTTTTTTAATGTATTAACACCCTGGACTGAAGCTTTTCTCTGCAGGAGGGACATTAAATGTTTTCCTTTGGGCATTTTCTGCTTTCTAATACATCTTACACTCGTACTGCAACTTTCCAGCAGGGCACTAGCAAGATTCCTCTCCTTTGTTCCTCTAACAAATTTGAAAGGGAAAGAAAAAAAAAAAAAAATTGGATGTTCAACTTTGACTGCCACCCTCTCTCCTATTTCCATGTCAGTTGTTCTGTCCATCCGCGTCCCTGCAGCCTGGCTGGGTGCTTGGCCAGGGGGTTTTGCTCAAGCCTTTTTGACCAGCTCGGGCATGTGGCGTGAGAAACGCAAGGACGGGGCACCGCAGTAGTCAGCCGGTTCTGCGCCTCCCAAAGCGGCCCGGGTGGCTTCGCCTGGCCGCTACCGATACCCGGAGCTGGAGAGCCTCCCGGTCCTGGTCCCCTGGAGAGACGGCGGGAGCCGCGGGGCGGTGCGGGCCCGGCAACCCTCACCCCCGCTGCTCTGTGGAGCCATAAGCGCCGAAGACGCGGTGCGTTCCTTGTAAGGCCGGTGATTCCACCCTGTCGCGGAGAGCCCACCTCGCCCCGCCGTGCCTCGGCAAAGGGCTGGTTGCTGGGTGACGCGCGGGCCCCTCCTCCGCAGCAGGGTTGGGCCATGAGGTAATGGCCGCCGGGAGAGGGGGTGGGAGGCCGGCGGCGAGCGCTGTGACTACAGAGGCAGCGGCCGCGGAGGTGGCTGCCAGTGGCACTCCCCTTTATTCTGCTCCCCTCCTTCTACTGCCTCCCGAAGAGGCCGCGCAGCCTGGCCCGGCAGCGCGGGTCGAGGGTGATCGCCGGTAGTGAGCCCACGTGTGCTACAGCCGCCCGGCTGGCGGGAAGGGTTTTGCTGCGGTCGTCGGAGAGGGCACAGCAGAGGAGCCGAAGCGGCGGCAGCCCCACCGGAGAGGAGAGCACATGAGGCGCTGGCAGAAGGAGGGAGAAGCCGCTGTAGCAGCCGCTAACCGGCCACAGCCGCCCTTCCGCTCCGCGGCGCGGGCCGAGGGCGAGCCCTGAAAGGAGCAGCAGTCCGGAGGTGGCCGCCGCCAGCAGCGAGGCTCCCCCGGCCCGCGGGGCCGGGAAGCCTGCGGGTCGGGGCGGCGGGGCCGGGGGGGGGTCGGGGTGGGCCGGCCCCGCGCTCGGCCCCGCGCCTGTCGCACCGCCCGCTCGTAGGCGTCCCTGCGCACCGGGGAGGGGAGAGCGGGGGGGTTACGGGGACGTCACGGGAGGACCGGGGGCCCCGGGCCCGCTCAGGCCCCACCGGTGCCGGTACCTGGCGATCTGATTATGGCGGATGTGCCGCACGAAGCCGTGGCTCATGTCGAGCCGCCCACCAGGCCGGCAACGCCAGCCCGAGGCCGCCTCCATCGCCAGGACCGGCCGAAACCAGGAGAGAAACGGCCGAAACCACCCGACCGGTAACAGGGGACGCGGCCCCTTTAAAAGCCCCGCCGGCCGCCGCGGGCCCAGCGCGCGTGCACCAGAGGGGGCCGCATTGCGCAGGCGCGGAGCGGGCCCGCCCCTGGGTTCTGCGCAGGCGCAGCAGGGACGCGGAGCCCGGGCACCCGGTCGCCCCGGCGCGGGCGCAAAGGCGACGGGCGGCGTTGAGCGCATGCGCAGGGGACGCGCCTTCGTCACGCCCCCCTTCCCCGCGCCTGCCCGCTCCGTTCCTCACCTCCCCCCGCCTCTCCTCTCCTCCCCTCTCCGCTCCTCTCCTCTCCTCTCCTCTCCTCTCCTCTCCTCTCCTCTCCTCTCCTCTCCTCTCCTCTCCTCTCC
>JAAGNO010014342.1:4108-14867 GCA_033439905.1 Ceryle rudis | reverse complement strand
GATAAGGTCTCCCCCGAGCCTCTTTTTTTCCAGGCTAACCAACCCCAATTCCCTTGGCTGTTCCCCACATGCCATGCGCATGCCTGCTGCCATGCCATTCGGCACCCAGGGCAGGCAGCTTCCTGCCCCTGCAAGCCCTGTCCTGGGACATGCTGGGCCACACAGGGGTGGGCTTGAGGGATCACAAAGAGCATCTCAAGGTCTGCAGCAGAGCTGATCCTCAGCAGGGAGGGAGGTGCTGACAGCAGCAGGGCTCCAGGGACCCCACGTGGTTGCCATTGCAGGAGGTGCAGTAGCACAGCTCCGGACTGGTGTGTGTTTTGCTGGTGTGGGTTTCCCCCCCCCCAGTGCCACAGGCAATTTCATTGCTGGTCTAAACTAAAGCACATGTGCACAACCCCACTTCCAGGACCCTTGCTGAGCCCAGCCAGGGTAGCAGCATAGGATCCCGCTCCAGCAGCTCCCAGAGCTTGGTGTGCATGGGGAGGGGGTGAGGACCCGGGTACCAGCTGGCCCATCCACTTTCATCCTGCCAGGGATCACCTGGCATCCCAGGACTGATGCCGCAGCCATGGGCTGAACCCGTCCCTTGTCATGGTGAGCTGCTCCAGCTGCACCGTTAGCTGGTTGGACTGGAATCCCACTTAACCCAGCTTTTTCTGGGATTTGGCCAGTTTGGAGTCATCCTTCCCCATCAAACTTGTAGGAGAGGAAGAGAAACCCAAACTTGCTCCCTCCTGGTTGTGCCAGGCGTGGTGTGGAGGTGCTCTTGTGTGGAGGAGCATCCCGAGAGTGCAGGAATGAAGCAACCCCCTCTGTGATCGCCCTGGGAAGGGAAATGCCACAAGCAATTTCATTCCCATTGCTTCGTCGTCACGAAACCCAAAACGGGCTCACTTTGGAACTCGACATCCAAAGAGCTAAATTGAAACAATCTATTTGCCACCGCGTTGTTCCCGAACGACGACAAAAAAGCATTTCCTTCCGCAGCTGTTCAAAGGCCACGTCGTCGCTATGTCAGTCCCTTAATTAACAATGTCACTCACATCAACGCTGATTTTTGTGAAGTGTTTTGATTTTAATGGAACCACTTTTTTTTTTCTTTTTTTTTTTTTCCCCCAGCAGAAAAGGTTTCCTTTGAACTTTGTCCAAACCGAGTGTATAAGCGGATGGATGGTGGCTGCTGGGAGGGAGGCCTGGCAGCCCTGCCCCAGGGGCCACCATCCCTGCACAGCAGGAGGTAGCCCAGGAGGGGAAGTTCCTCCTTTAGCATCGCTCCCAGGCTGCAAGAATCCAAGGCAGGAGTTGCATTTTCCTCTATTTCAGCAGCTTTTGCTTTTCGCTGGGACCTGGCTGCGCGGCGTTTGGGGCAGGGCGATAAGTCCCGTCCGTGAGCTCTGGGCTATGCTCAGCACTGAGCAAGGAGATGATCTGTGAGCAGGGACTGCGCTGTTGGCTTTGCTGTCACAAGGCTCTGGATTTAGGGAGCTCCCTGATTTCATCTTGGCTTGTTCTATTTCCAGGCTTCAGCAGAGGAGTGAGGTGGTTGTGAGCCCAGCCCTGGTCCTTCCCAAGGAGAAAAATGTGTCTCTGAAGGAACTAGATGAATGCTTATTTTGAAGCCTATTTAAAGCAAGCAAATAGGCCGGGATTTTGGGGATGGGTGAAGCAAACAGCCATCACTGGAGGCTCTCAAGGGCTGGGGAGGATGAACAGCCCACCACCCTTGCTGTCCCCAGGCTGTGGCAGCTGGGCATCGAAAAAAATGTTTGGATCAAGTCCTGGGGGTGAGAACCACGTTTGCCCCATCTTTGCCATCTCTGGGTCTTGCTCGTGACGTCAGAGCTGTTTGCAAAAGCACCAAGTGCTCACGCCGCTGACCAGGCTGAGGCTTCTGTGTGGCTCAAGGTGGCTTTTTTGCCTTTAATAATGTTGGTTTTGGCTGCGCTCTGACAGGGTGGGCTGGGAGCATGGGCTGTATTTATTGCTGGCTGTTGTTGCTTCCTAACCCTCCTCTATAAAACACCGGGGCCGTTGGACTCGGTGATAGCTGCTGGTGACCAAGGACCTCTTGGCACCATAAAATGGGACAGAGCCCCCGGTCCCACTGCCCTGGGCAGCCTTGTGCTGGAGCAGAGCAAGGGGTGCTCATCTGTGTGCCACCGGCCACAGGGCTGCAAGCCAAAATCCTGAATCCCTGTGGGCTCTGTCCCAGTGGTCATGGTCCCCAAGGAGCTCTGGGCTGAAGCCAGCAGAGCCATGCTGGGAGGAATAGGCAGGGGATGGACCCAGCAAGGTGCTGGAATGGCCTTTTGGGTTCTCTCCAGGGTTTTCCCTCTCTGCTGCCTTCCCCATGACAGGCAGGGGTGCTGAGCTGCAACATGGGGGGACCAAAGCCAGACAAAACCTTGGGTGTGAACCAAAACATCTTCATCCCCTCAAGCAGGTGCTGCCTTCCACCCAGGGACACCAGTCCTGCCCCTCCATGCTGTCCCTGAGGAAAGGCTCGCGTCTGATTTAATAGGGCAGCTGTTGTCTTCATTAAGTGATGCTGGCTTATTAAAAGCACATTTTTGAGGCTTAGCAGCTCCATGGAGCCGTCTGGGAGGGACGGTGCCAGCGGTGGAGCCGCTGCACGTGGCAGGAGGACGTGGGAGGCGGCCCCTGGCAGTGATGCTCCACCAAACCGGGCTGGGTGCCAGTGGCATCGCCCCACTGCCCCAAACCAGGGTGGGAACACCCCTGCTTAGTGCCTAAGGGCAATTTTGTGAGAGCTGGAAGGACCCAGCCGGGATTTGGGCGGCACAAGCCCTCTGAGCACTGGCAGAGGCAGGACACATGGACATGAAAGGACGGTGATGTCCGGCTGGCAAAGCATCGCTTGCAGTAGGAACTCCCTGGCAGAGAACAGATGAGGAGAAGGGGGGCGTCCGGTGTCTGCCTGTCTCCAAGACCAGATCTGGGGACAGTTGATCCTTTCCATCCTCAGACAGCAGCAGAGGAGCTGCGGTGGGATGATGGAGGAGGGGTGGCAGTGGCACAGGGCTCCCCGACAGCTCGGGGATGACGGGTGGCAGGGCGTAGGGCTTGGCTGTGCCTGCCGGCTCTGCTCCCGCAGGCAGCAGGAGAGGAGATGTGCTGCAATCCAGCTTCTCACTGGAGCTCTTCCTCCAGCCGCGCCGTTATCTTCCAGCGGCGCTTGCTTTAATTTCCTGTTGCTCCAAGCAGCACCGGCAGGTCCCCCTGCAGCGTCTAGGCTGGGAAAGGTGGAAAACTGGCAGAAAAGGAACAGATTGTCCCTCCCCACATCACTCCATGGTCCTGCCCTGAGTGCCGGCATCAGCTTCTCCACAGGAGCATGGGCAGGATTTGGGCGGCCGCGCTCTGACTGTGGATAGCAGTTGATGGCACCGTGCCGTCAGCTGGGAGCAGGAAAAGCCACCCCGATCTCACCCACGAGCTCAATCAGATCTGATCTGGAATCATGGAAGGTGGGCAGGAAGGGCAGTGCCTCTGCAGCTCTCTCACTCTGACATCCTGAGATCACTCGGATGTGATCAGAGGGCTCAGAAAGCAGAACTTGGCTTTTTTGGAAGCTTTGTGGCTCTTCCCTGTGGAAAGCCTCCAATCCCTGAGGGCATCCCAAGTGAGTTTTCCCCACGGTGACAGGAGAGCTCAGGGGGACTGGGATGTGTCCATCTGCGTCAGCGTGATGCTGAGCCGCCGTATCGGCATCTCTGCGTGCAAAGGCTCAGGTGACTCTGACCTGCTGCCTTCTGGAGACCCTCCAGCTATCCCAGCCCTCTTTATCCCAAGCATCTCCCAGTTTTGAACTTCCTCCACCCTAAATCTCCATTCCCAGTCCACTGCTCTTGCTGTCTCGGGAGGAATTTCTCATTTGTTCGCTCTGGAGCAGCACTAAGTGGTTCAATATGTCGGCAGTTGCTGCTGGAGTCGGACAGTAAATGCTAATGGGATATTAGTCTGTGCAGCGTCCAAAACCCACTGGAAGGGTTTAGTGCAAATTGGATTTGCAAACCTCTCTTGGGTCTCTCTGCCCTCAGCAAAGCGCCGTAATCCTCGGCGGGCGCCTTGACAAGGCGGCTCCTTCTGTGCAAGGAGAAACGAAATAGATACAGAGACAAGAGGAGTGAAGATACAGGGGGATTCCCGCTGCTGGGCTGGAGCTGGTGTCAGCATCGCCCACTCTTCTTGGTCAGGACGCTGTTGAGGGGTGCAGATGGGTGCTGCTGAGGGATGCTGGTGGAGGCTGATCCCTCACAGGGCACCCGGGTGCTGTAACTCCTACCTCCTGCCCCGGCACAGCTCGTTTCTGGTTCAGCCCGTCCCACTTACAGGGATGCTGAGTAAGGACAGGATCTGACCCTTATTCTTCTAGGGATGAGAAAAGGAACTGTGAAGGTGGGAGCTGAAGAGACCGTGCTAGCCCACCAGAGATGCATGGAAAAGCCAAAAGCCACTCTGCTCCTGCAGGCACCCTGGAAAAGTGAGGAATTAAGTCCTTCAAGGGCCATCATCCTCCCAGGGTGGTTTTTGCAAAAGGGAAACTGAGGCATGCTGTGGGACAGTGACCCCCCTGGGGACCTGGCGGGGCTGGAGCATGCTGTGACACCGGCAAAATCTGCAAAGAAGGGAAACCTTACAAAACAGGGAAGGCAAAAGTGGCCAAAGCCGCTGTACAAGGGAGGAGGTGATGCTTTTACAGCAGCCCTCTTGCCCTCCTGCCTCCGTTGGGTTTTCACCTCCTGGATCCCTCCGGGCACTTTCCCTTTCTTGGATGGGGGGGGGGGGAAGGCGCTTTTGCCCCAGCGCAGCCGCGGCAGCTCAGATACCAGCAGTGTCGAAACCAGCCCAGAGGAAGCACATCTGGGGCCTGGGCTCCATCTCGCTGCCAAAAATTTAAGCTTTTAACCCTCTTTCCCGAGGCACCGGGATTGTTCAAACAAGCCACAGTAATTAGTTTCCTCCGACAAACCGCCTCTTTTTGGCATCGGGCGGTTATTTAGTGCGGGGCGGGGGGGTTGTCACTCTGGATAAAAAAATAATTGACGTTCAGGCTTCAGGTTTCGGCATGAGGGGGAAATTCTGGGCTGGAGAAATGACGTTGGGCGGTCTATAAAGCTGCTGTTTGCTGGCACAGCAGCACCCATGGGTGCCCAGCACTGGCAGAGGGGTCTTGCCTGTAGTAGGTTTGGTTTTTTTCAGCTGGAGTTATCCCTGATTTCCTGCAGGGCTCCAGAAAAACATCCTGGGTTTGGTGGGATTGCAAATGATATATTTGTTTTATTTTCTCTCCCCATCAGCAAATGGGATTTGGCTGCACTGAGAGGGGGGAGTTTGCAGTTTTTATTCCCACCTCTTTCCAAGTCACGGCATCGTTTCACGTGGTGCCACAAGCTACTCTCTCTGCTCCAGCTGATACCACCCTGAAGCATTTTTATTGCTGTTTTACCTCTACTTACTCATCTCTTATTGTCAAGGGCAGCTCTTGCTGCTGCTTAGAACTGGCTGAATCAGCTTATAAAGGTTTTTGGGTTGCTGTGGCCTTGTTGACCTTGGTTGCACCTTGTTGGGGTCAGTAGGGATGTGCAGCTGCTGGGCTGGGGACCAACATGAGCAGAGAGTGGACCATGAGCTGGGGACCGCACCCCTCTTGTCCAACCGACTGGGATTTTTAAGCGCTTTGGCTGATTTTTACCTAGGAATAGGAATCGAGATCCCCCAAAGTGTGATGTTTGCAGTGTTTTGTTTTCAGAACTGGTGGGTGAGGAATGTTGGGGGTGCAGGTCTTGGCCAGGTGCCCTTGGACCGCTGTGCAGCACTGGCCGGGTGTCCCCGAGCTGGCTGGGCAGGGTGAACGCTGCAGTGAGTTGTGCTGCATTTAAATGGCTTTTTTTTTTCATGCCGATTTATATTGCAGCTGCATTTCTGCCGTCATCGTGCCTCAGAGAGGGGTGGGGAGAGTGGCCAGGGTGGGAGCAGCAGGGTGGGAGATGAGGGCAGCGAGGCTGGAGGGGAAACAGCATCTTTATTATCCCTCACAGGGATCAGCTAAACCCACCTGGGGCTGAGCTGGTCCCAACGGGGGGACTCAGCAGGACACTGCAGCAGAAATCACTGCGCTTGAGTCCGCGTCTGCAGCCGGATTCCTCCCCACCGGCCGCCCGCTGAGTATCCACTGTTAATTAATGACATGGAAACCCACGTGAGACCGCGGGAAAGGATCAAAGCCACCGGTGCAGCCTCCCGGGGCATGGACGTGTGTCACGGGGCGCTCGCCTCCCCACAGCCCCATGTCATGCCGGGGCACATGCTGGATGGTGAGAGCAGAAATCCCATGGAGGGACAGGAGGTGGTGAGATCAACCAGCATCATCCTGGCACCCGGCTCACAAGGACTTCTTAGAGGGGTCCAGTCCCAAAATGGGTCTGAGTGGGGCTGGCTCGGCTCAGGGGTGGGCAGGGGTTTGGTGAGTGTGTTGTGGCCCCAGGATTTCTGGGCTGGGGGCACCAGAACGGTGCCAGGCGCTGCACAGGGCGCTGGGTTTTCCATCCCAGCAATTTTGGCTTCAATCCATGAGTGGCTCAAGGTGACAGGATGCTGTCCCCAGGCACACGGGGACTTCAAGGTGCCCCTTGGCTGGGGCACAAGTTGGAATTTTCCTCCCTCGTGCTCCATCCCCTCCTGGAAGAGCTCCCAAAGCCCCTCACTGCAGTGTTTGCTCCACTGCCATTGTCACCTTGGGCTCGCCTAGCTCAGGGACATGGGACAGCGCATCTCCTCCTTGGTGTGGGGCTCTGGCCGTGCCGTGGGGACTGCAGGGGGTCCTGTGCCTGCTCCCCCCCAGCTCTACAGCCCCTGGGGAGGAAGTGATGCCCTTTGGTGAGGCACGTTGCCAGAGGTGCCATGAGATGCAGGATGCACATACAGCTCGGGTGAGTTAAGGCATCTGAAATCCCCGCCACCTCCTGGTGCCACCTCCAGTGCTCAGCCTGATTTGGCTCCCCAGTGTCCAAACTGAGGGAGACGGTGGGAATACGGACAGGGCTGAGAGCGAGGCTGCTCTGTCTCATGCCAGCCACCCAGGCTCAGCTCAGGAGGGCTGGAAAGCTGCACCTCAACCTTGCCACTCGTGTTGAGAGGCAGCATCCTGGCTGTGGCAAAGCCACGAGGTCTTCTTTCCCCAGCCATGGCCTGGAGCGCAGCGTGGCCATCGCCCCCCGGCATCGCCTGCAGCACGGCGGGGTGCACGTGCCCAAGCCAACCCTTCAGCTGCTTGGCGAGAACATATTTGTCTTATTTTTATCATGATGATGGGGTTGGGGGTTGGTTTGGGTTTGGGTTTTGGTTTATACCCAGCTGTTTGGAGAGATGTAAACCAAACCCGCCGTAATTCAGCCCAAATGTAAATGTCATGTCAGCGTGGGAACGATGCAGCTTGCTGATGGTTGGCGTGTTCAGCCGAGGGGCTCCACGGGAAGGCTGATGCTCCCCCCGCCTCATCACAGCCCCTCCGTCATCCCACGGGTCCAGGACCAGCTCCACCGCTGCCATTTCCTCACTGGGGCTGGGCCAAGTGGCTGCAGCCAGGAGGGGCTTTGGTGGTCACCCTAAAAGGCTGTCCCAGGAGAGCTGAGCTGTGGTGGGGAGCCCAGGGATGAGGGTCTTTCTTGTTTGTGGTCGGCTCCTTGTGGGGGGACCGGGGGAAGATGGGGCTGTGGGAAGAGCTTTGGAGTTCCTCGCGTTGGGCTGGTTTTCACTTAGGCAAAGCAGAACCATGTGTCCCATGCTCGGCTCTGGTTTTGCTTACTGGGGAGAGGGGAGAGCGGGGGAGGGGGGAAGGAGGGGCGGGGATGAGCCAACGCTGCGGGGCCATGGGATGGGCTGTGGCCGTCACTGCTTTTGGCATCCAAAGCACAAGGCTGTGCCAGGGTGGGAGAGCTGCCGGCGAGGACGTGGGTGCCCCATGTCCCCTGCCGAGGATGTCTGCACTGAGAAGGTGACATTCTGTGTCCCCAGAGCAACCTCAGGAGCAGAGCTGGAGGTGGGGGCGTTGTCTTTCTTCCCTTCCTTTGTGTACTGTCAAAAGAGCAGGAAAATCCAACAGTTCAACTCAGATCAGGCTTTGGGGCTTTTTTTCCTTTCAACATTCTCCATTCTGGGGCCCGTTTTGACATTTCAGAGCTGGTTTGACCCTGTGGCCATCTCACTGCTGGCTCTGGTAGTCTTCAGTGCAGCTCCACCCTGGTCAGGGGGGGTCAGACACACCAATGCTCTTAGGGAATTGGGGAACTGAACCTCCCCAATGTCAGGAGCTTGCAATGAGGTTTGGGGAAGGTCTGCCCAGGTGGTGTCTCCACCACCCCCATCCCCTCTGGGACCAGCCGACTGTCCTCCTGAGCAGGACCAGGCATTGAGCTGCAGGCTGCTGCTGGAGGAGCCGCTTTTCAGCAGCCCCTGGAGCTGCTTCACCGTGAGCCTGGATGGAAATTGTTTAATTCCTGTGGGGTGAGTCATGAGGAGCCGGGATTTCAAAGCAGCTTGGCTCCCATGTAAGGCACTAAAATAAACAGTGTGTGGCAGGTGGAAGCTCTCTCTGATGTCCCATCAAGGCCTTGGTCTTTCCAAGTGTTTCATGTTGCCAAAAAACCCTCGGTCACTCCGTGGCCTCATCCATTCTTGCGGCGTGGCTGAGACCGAGCGCTTCAAAATAATGAATCAATGCCCGGAAGCATGAATCGACTGAAAATTTACAACACACTTATAATGTCTTATGGGTTCTCTGGATCCTGGGTGTTGAAGCGTCAGGACTGAAAGTTTTCATGTTTTCTCCTTCCCCCTCCAGCAAGGAGGATTTGGGGTAAAAAAAAAACCAAAACCAAACAACCCAACAACTCTGCTTTTTCCCCCTCATCTCATGACTCCAGGAGCTGAGGCTTTAAGGAGTCAGCAGCAGATACTGGAACCAGATCCTCAGAGTCTGCTTGAAAAATTGGAAATGGGTTAGAAAAAGAAAAAGAAAAAAAAAAAGAGTTGTGAGAAAAACTGAGAGTGTGCAAAGGGAGGGGGAGTCTGAGGAGCCCCCAACACTCGGGTTTTGTGAGTGAAGGTAACAGGTCTGCGGGGAAGGGGTTGCTGCTTTTTGATTCATCAGGAAGAGGCCATGGAAATGCTGACATTTGGGAGCTGAAGTGAAGAAAGCTCCAAGTAGAAAAGAGACTCGATTGATTTAACTGTTTTTTTTTTTTCTTTTTTTTTTTTTGCTGGACAGGGACGGTAAACAAGCCTCGGAAAAGTTTACTTAGGGTCATGGGTGGATTTTTTGAGTCCTCTTTGAAGAGAAAGATGAGAGGCACGAGGAGCTCATGGAGGGTGTTCAGGGAGGATCTGCAGTGACCAGGGGAGCCAAGACTATCAACTTGCTCCCTCCAGACTAAGCGATGGGAGTTGGCTGCGCTGCTATTTGTTGCTTTTCCTTAAGATTTCCAGTTCTTCGGGACACAGAGTGATTTTTCCTGTCTGGAAAGCAGCGAACCCCGGCAGGAGCCGCTTGCAGTGGGGATGAGAGCAGGACAGGTGATGGCAGAGGAGGCTGCTGGAGCAAAGGCTTCGTGCTGGAGCGGTTTTAGAACTGGGCTCCTGTGACCTGGGGCTGTTTTTGGGGCTGTCCAGCAGAGAATGGTCTTTTCCTGCCGGATCGAGTTTCCCGCTTGGCAGCAGGCACGGTGTGGCTAGACGGTTGTGATCGCATTAATGGATTATCAGGAGAATGCAGGAAAATAGGGAGATTTTGGGCTGTTCTCCAGAAGAAAAGCTGAGCACAAACTTTGGCCTTTCATCAAGCCAGGGAGGATCCCTGGGTCCCTGCCCAGGATGCAAAGTGGCTGCAAGTGCCCAAAGCCTGCCAGGATTCAGCCCAAAACCCCTCTCATGGCAAACCTGGGGCTCAGCCCCGCGGATTATGGCTGATGTGGCTTCAGCGGGTGTATTTTGAGGCTGGGGCAGGTGCACGGGCACAGCCTGCGGCAGAGGGTGACTCAAAGCTGCGACGGCTCGATGAGTTTTGAATCCCAGAGCTGAGCAGGGGACCCAGCACAGCCGTACTTGCCCATTTGCCCTCTGAAAAGAGGGGGGGTTTGTGCTGGCAGAGGAGGCTGTGCGAGGACTGGGTATCCTTGGGTGAGACTGTACCTCCCTGTGAGCCCTCCTGCCTTGTCCCCACCTATGCACTGCATTCTCCTTTTCCCAAAATTGCTTTGAGCAAGAGGGAGGAGCCACCAGCGTGGATTTAATGGGTGATTTTTCCAGGTCCGGGTGCCAGTTGGGGTACCCTGAGTGGCAGGGCTGCTTCTTGGCCCTGAGAATGTGGGATTTCCATCCTGTCCTGCCAGACCTGGAGCTGGTGATGCAGGGATGCTGCACTTTGGCCTTGTGGAGTAGCTGTAATGAGACCAAACCAAAGAGCTGCAGCAGCAAGACTCAGCAGTGGCCATGCCCAGCATGGTGTTGTCCAGACTGGGAAGACCCTGGTGGTTCGTTGCTGGAGGCTCCCTGTGCCAGCAGGATCAAGACTTGGACACGTCAACACTCAGACTAGATATGAGGAAGGCATTTTTTACACTGAGAATGGTGAGAGCCTGGCCCAGGCTGCCCACAGAGGTGGTGGCTGCCCCATCCCAGGGGAGGTTGGCCGGGGCTCTCAGCACCCTGCTCTGGTGGCACATGGCCCTTCCCCCTC
>JAAGNO010014340.1:0-13853 GCA_033439905.1 Ceryle rudis | reverse complement strand
AGAGCGAGGCCACTGCTGGGGCTTGTGCCCCACGCTGGGGGTGCAGAAAGGAAAAGGGGCACCTGTGGGGAGCAGAGGCCAGGACAGGGGACCCCAACTGGCCACCGAGGGATTCCAGCCCATGTACGGCATGGCTGGGATAAAGCTGAGGGGTCAGGGGGTAAAGTGCTCTCTTTGTCCTCATGGCCACTTTGCCAGCTCTGCTCAGGTCCTCTTTTGGTTTCTTCATCAGAGCATCCCAGGAGGACTCTGTCCATTCTGCCTTCAATCCTGATCTGTGCGTTCTTAAATCCAGGACCAGAATCCAGTCCCTGAACTCAGTTCCCACTTGCTGCTGGTTCCAGTCTGGGACTCTCACCTTTAAAAGTGATATGCTTAACAATATTGCTTTAAAGAATGCAGAAGATAGGGCAACACATTAGAACTGCATTTCCGTCATGCAAGAACATCCATGTTATACTCCTGATGAGCCTGTACTTAATTTAGCATTCAGCTCTGCCTGTAACTGCATCTAAGTATTGATCTTCATAGTTAAAATAAATCGAGTGAACAACATTAAGCTTTGACTTTCACTTAATGGTAAGAAGACATTGCACTCCCTTTGCAATTAGAGCTCAAGGGTCCAGAAGCAAAAATCAGCTTTTTAAAATTATTAATTAATGGTCTATTCATCTCTATCAACCCGTGGTACTTCACATCACGTGCAAATAAAACTTCATTTACCTTCACACACCTGTTCAGGACCAGCACATAAAAAAAAAATTCAAATGTTCACTACAATTTTAAAGATGATTTTATAATAATAACTTTTTTTTCATCTTTTTTCTTTATTACTCATTCGAGGGCTTGGAGTTCCTGTGCAGCTCAAACATTGTTAGCACACAGGTTAAAACAGTGTGAGACAGAGGGAAAAAATAAACCTCACCCACAAACAAACGCAACACAGAAACAGGCGACTCTCATTTGCTAAGTCTATTTCATTAAAGTATCTATAAAAATACCCCAAAGAAATAGGAAGACAAGGATGGTGACTTTCGTATGTTTTAATTGCAATCATTGTTTGAAAAGCAAAAAAAAAAAGCTGTGGGTAGGTAGAGGTAAAAAGAGAAAGGGTGGGGTAAAAGGGATAGGACTCCAAAACAAAGTGGAACAGGAGAAACTAATAGGGGACAGAAGTCAAAAATCCTTCAATAAAAAGACAAGGAAAATGTATCAAAAACTGCAAGGAGTATAAACACTGTAAGAAAAGAAAACTGGCAGTGAAGAAGAACTAAAAGCTATGTGTTTGCAATTAAGCAAAGACCTAATTGAACATACTCTGCCCATGCTTTGAAATGCTTCGGAGGGAGGCAACTCAAACCTGGAAACTGTAGGGGTACCCCAGCCTGGGTTCAGAGTTGTGCTCACCCGTGCCGCCTTTCAACGCACGCGCATTTCTCTTGCACTGCTTCGTCTTGTTCCAGTCCTTTGGAAAGGGATTACACAAGGTAGTTACTTGCAAAAAAAAGGGGTTAGACTCAGTGACCCAGTAGGTTTGAAGTTCCTGAGTCTGAAGTTCCTCTGAGTAGTCTAATTCTCTCCCCAGCCCTACTCCATAAGGTGCAGCTTTCCAAGGAATAGGACGATTGACCTTTTCCTTACATACAACCTTTTATTGAAAGCAGAAATAGTTGCCTGTATCCTAGCACCAAGTTGTACCACAGTGACTGGGCAAAACAGCATTCTGTTTGCACACTAGAGAACGGAGGTAAAACTGGCATCCAAAGAAAGAGATCTCTCTTTAAAATCTTTTATTTTAGACTATTAGGCCTGGCTTTAAGTTACATATTAACCATAAACATAGGAGAAGCTGTCCCAGATGGTGAATATAAAACGTGCTGTAAATTTTAATGAAGCAAATAAGTCACTAATAACCATAATGCCAACACTGCTGTGGTTTTGGTAGATGTTAATAAAGCAAAATTTAAAAAAAAAAAAAAAAAGAAGAAGAACATGCAGCATTCAAATAAGTGCCTAAGAAGCCTAATATAATTTGCTAATTCAGCTATTCACACTCTGATTGCACAGCCCCTGGTCATCTGCTCAAGTACAGCTGCTTCATGTAAAAACAAATGAAAAAAAAAGTTTTATTGTCCACCAGATGTCCCAGCTTGTAATACTTGCTGCTATATTTCAGGTCACCCAAGGTTCAGGCACATTTAGAAAACAATTGTTCTTGGATGGCCAACCTTGTGACAGTGGTCGAGGCACTTGGGCCCTGGGTTTCATCCCACTGTGAGGTGAGGGAGCTCTTCTGTAGTGCAAGTGATGTGCTTTGTGCCACAAATAAGACAGGCACCCCAAACAGATAATTACTACTACAGCTCAGAGGAAGAGCTGGAAAGAGCCAGAGTGGGAGAAATTCAGGCAGCATCCGCCCTGTTTCATAAGGCCACTGAAAACCCATTAGCAGGGCCCTCCCAGGTTTGTTTTCTTTCCTGAAACTGAATTTATTATTATTAAAGAAAAGGTATCAAAGCACAAAGGCAAAACAGCCACTGCTGTTCTGCACCAGTGCTCTCACTGCTCTTGACAGGGAGCTAGACCATGTATGTATGTGGTGCAGCCAGTGATTCTCCCCAGATCACATGTAAAAATCAATGGAGCAGAATTATCAGCTAGAGCTAAAGAATCTTCCATCACGGGTGCCTGCTGGTGTACTGCACATCACCAGTTTGAAATCAGCAGGCAACCTTTTACTTATGGGTTTTACAGGGCTGACAACTAAGGAAAGGATGGACTGGAAGGAAGGAGGGCAAGTTTCTGCAAACACCTCCTCCTCCAAAGGAGAAAAAGGGCAACAGTGAATGGAAGGAATCTGAGCTGAGCCAGGGCCCCCTGACAGAGCCACGCTGAAGGCACAGCTGTAGCACACAAGCTCTAGCACCAGATTCCCACTAGGATGAACTGGGAAAGCTGATGATTTTATACGAGGGTGCACCACACCCAGAATACTATGTCTTTACTGCACAAGGTACGAAGCAACCTGAAACTTCCCAGACGTGTCAAGATGCTTCAGAGCAACTTTTTCTTCAGTGAGACCTGCACAGCCTGTCTTAGCAACACATGCATCTGTTTCTCACCTTCTCTGATGATTTACAAGGAGCAATATCTTGACAGGAATATTTTGCCAGGAATAATTTAGTGCTGCTATACATAACTTACAGCGCTGCAGAAGACACGTCTGTCAGGCATCTACCTCTCAGCACACTGAAGTTTTGCAACTGTGTGCAGCCAGCACTACCCCCTGGAGCTTCAACTTGCATTGCAATTAATAGGCCAGGACTTGATCAAAATCTTTCCTCCTGAGCATTACTACTTTTAAGCCCAAATTAGAGAACAGAAGAAACAGAGTAGTCAGCTACTTACTCATTTCACATAAAACCAAAAGTCCCTTCTGTCCTAGCAAGGACTCCGTTTTGGAAAGGTTGTTAATGTTTATGAAGGGACTTTACGTCTGAGCTTGAACAGCTTTAAGCCATCAGTTTAGTTGTTCTCCAAAGCCTGCATTTCTCATGTTTGTTCCCACAGTTTGTCAGCTCCTACTTGTCCATTTTTCCCCTCTCAGCATTTCCATGCCCCTCATCTCCACAGTCAGCTGGCCCCGACACCCACGCAAGCCCATTTATCAGAGTCCCCTCTACTCAACGTCTTGTTTTATTGCCAAGTCTCAACAGATAACTGCAACCACGTCCTTGAGTGCCCTTCAAAATCTCAGTCCTCCTTCCAGTTGTGCCTGCTTTCCAGCTGACACCGACAAAGAAATGCCACCACATCTTTTAACTTTCTCCATTGCTGCTTTGAAAAATTTATTCCCACTTACCTCAAGAACCAACACGTTATTCTGTACTCTGCCTCTTGATGGGGCATTAAATAAACAACAGTGTGAAGGAGATGGAGCAATCGCTGGCTCAGTGGACTAGGCTCCAATACAGCCAAGGATGCGCTGCTGCTGGTACAGGAACTACCCAAGGAGCCCTGCATCTGCAGGACCCTCTGCTATCTTGTACACCAGGAACAGGAGAAGAGCAACATGGCTTGGGACAAACCAGGGCCTAGCCTCAGGCTCGTTGTGACTTCGGGTCAGCCTTAAGAGTCTGTTTCTGAGACATCAAAGCAGCAGAAATTGTGTTCCAAAATGCAGTGAGCATATATTAATCTAAAAGAGTGTGGAAGAGGCTCAGGGAGAGTGAAATGCAGTCGCTTCAAACAGTTAAAGGGATTAGGTCTGAAGGAGTTGGATCAAATTTTAATCATGTTGGGAGAATCACAGATTCATAGAATGGTAGGGGTTGGAAGGGACCTCTGGAGATCAGAGAGTCCAACCCCCCTGACAGAGCAGGATCACCCAGGGCAGCCCACACAGGAACAGAGCCAGGTGGGGTTGGGAAGTCTCCAGAGGAGACTCCACAACCTCTCTGGGCAGCCTGGGCCAGGCTCTGTCACCCTCACAGTAAAGAAGTCTCTCTTCACATGGAGGTGGAACTTGCTTTATTTCCCCTTGCTACCATTACCTCTCGTCCTATCCCAGGGCACCACTGACAAGAGCCTGGCCCCTTCTGCTTGACCCCCACCCTGCAGGTATTTGTAACCATTCCTCAGATCCCCTCTCAGGCTTCTCCTCTCCAGGTTAAACAGCCCCAGGGATCTCAGCCTTTGCTCAGCAGAGAGATGTTCCAGTCCCTTCAGCATCTTCGTAGCCTCCATTGGACTCTCTCTAGTCTTTCCCTGTCCCTCGTCCACCCACACACCCAGGGAGCAAAAGATCTAACCCAGGACTTGACAACAGATTATCACTGCAAATGAACATCCTTGCATTTTCCACACAGTTCACGTGCAGCATGATGTGCACACGCTTCTCAGCCACCTGCCCTGTGCTCACACAATGCCAACATAGCCTGTTTGGTGCCTCCACTGGTTTTTACCACCATTCAAAAGCCGTCTTTTCATTCCCCTTTATCACAAGTTCCCAAAAGCTGGGACAAGTGTTGGAGGGATTAAATCAAATTTAAAAGCAAAAGGAAGGAAAAAAAAAAAAAAGAAAATAAATAAATTAAAAGTGGGAGGGACCAGAGGGACAAGAGAAGATACCAGTCCTCAGAGGAGCTGGGGTGTGAGAGGAGGGAGCAGGTGTGGGGAGAGACATCACGCCTCCCGCCCATTTATTCTGCCACCAGGTTCTGTGAAGATCCCAGTAACCACGCTTGTCATCCTGGGGAGACACTGGAGCGCGCAGCCCCCATGAAGACAAAGACAAGTCCAATCTGCTCCGTGCCAGGATGGCAGCCCCAGCGCCCGGGCTGCCCTGGAAACCCACCCCGGCTGCAACCACTCTGCCTTTGTTGGCAGGCAGCGACACGGCACCGAGTGCCACTTCTGGCCATTGTACAGGCTCATACAGACTAATCCTCTTGGAGGTTATCCTAACGAATTAGCAGCTACTGGATTAGATGGGAGACAGGCTGCAGCTGAAAGCTAACCAAAATCTCCCCTTGTATCTCTGTTTCTAAGCATCAGTTTTAGTTTCCAGCTCTCAGGGATATTTTTATTATTATTACCCCCCCCTTTTTAATCATCAGCTCTGCTGAAGTCTCATTGATTTGAATGACGGCTTTGTTTGACAAACAAGAAAATTTGATTCTATCTTTCTAAGACTCAGTGTCACTTTTAGCTTATTGCTAACTCTCCCAGTTTCATTGTCAGGCAGACGATAACAGGTATTTTTCAAGCTGCAAGGACTAGAGTCCCAGGATTACATGACTGAGAAAACAATATCTGACCCAAATCTAATGGCTCAGAAGGAAAACGTGATTATTTGTCAAATTTCATTTTTAAGCCAGTTTCAGGAATTTTTGAAGATTGAGGGTTGAACATTTTGTATCATCGCCAATTCTTTCAAACCAAATTTGTCCCCTCTGCTGTTTCAATTATGCAAACTGCACTGTATCCACAGACAGTGTTTACACTTTCAATAACAGATCTTAATATCCAAGCAGACATGCGAACAACTGTTACCTCACTGTGGTTTCTTTGAGCATTTATCATAAAAGGCTATTATTGTCTTGAGACTGTGCAATTACATTTCACCCCTTATTGGTCTCTGTCATACTTTGAATTATCCAGTATCTAGCTTGTTACTAAACAGCTGCTTTTGGCTGTTGTTTCATTTGCAGTTTCGGAGAAGGGATAATTCATCCAATTCAATGATGTTACGTCTTGCTTGCACCAGCAGAAAATAAGAATTAAGACCTCAGTTTTCCATCCCTCTTCACGAGGTACAGGTCTGACCTCTAAAGTCCACAGAAGTCAGAGTCACCTACAGGTACCTTCAAGACAAAAGTAACCTAAGCCCAATTCTCAGCTGCCTGACATCTGGTGAAATCAGTAAATCAAAACTGGTAGTTTCAGTTCAGCAACATCTGAGCATCCCACCCATATGGGTGACAGAAAGCAGTGGGACAGGAGTATGACAAAGCCTTAAGGAGCAAACAGAATACATGGCATTATACATGGAATACACAAATACAGATAAGGGTTTGGTTTTTTTCTTCCTGCCCCTCTTTTCTTTCTAAATGATCCTTCTGAGTGTTTTCCTCTAGAGTTCGCAGTTCTCAGTCACCTGTTTAACCGCAGCTGATACATTTTCTTCAACTAACAATAATCCCTCAGCCACATTATTGGTTTAAGACTCTCAGCCCAAGGACAGAAATAGGGCTTGCCATTCAAATTAGTAGCATATATCAGCATCTGTTTCAAACTCTAAGGAGTTTTATTCTAGGAGTGTTTTGCAAACTGAACCAAATTTGGATGTAAAATATGGGAACACCTTCGCTGATTGTGATCTGACCTAAACAGTCCCAGGTTCAGTGTATTTTAGAGACACGGGCCTTTATTTTTCTTGTACAGACATATGTGAAAAGGAGATAATAGATCGAATATTCTAGTCTAAAAAGAAAAATCCACAAATCCAAAAAAGAAAGCCTACCAAGAAGAAAAACAGACAAATTACTTTACAAGAGGGCTACTGACAGTTCAAAGTGCAATTTCAGATTTTCACTTACAAACTTTGGCACAGGGACCCTCTTTCCGATGATAACTAAATATGTTTACCTCCATACAGCACAGTGCACTTTGGAATGCAATGTAATTCTTCCATTCCTTCCCCTAATTCCGACTCTTTACACATCCTTACCAACATGCATGGTATAGTATAAACAAACTGAGGGCACGGGGTCTATGCAAGAGCACAGCAAAAAAAAAAAACAAGTGCCTCCAGAGGCAATGGTTTGGAAATCAGGGCAGCAAGGGTGAAATCTGCTTTTGCAGCTACTGCAGAGGCTTCTAGATATGGACATTGCCAGGCAGAGGTGCATTGCCAGGTACCATGCTACAACGTATACCCAGTTACATGCTACCTCCATCTGCAGAGTTTCTGTGTTTTAGTCTAGATCACACACTCCAGTTATCTTCAGAGCACCCTAGGAAGATACAGATGTGCCACCATCTTCTCAGAGACAGGAAATAAAATGTAAGGCTTCTATCAGTCTATATTTAATAGGTAATTAAATCCTAGCAAATATTAAAAAGGAAAAAAAAAAGGGGGCAAAAAGAAAAACATACCAGAGGTACCAAGAGTGGGATTCACCAAGATACAGACTGTTTAAATTAAATGAAGTTTAGCTGAAGATCCAGGATTATTTACACCTGCATAATAATTTGATTTTTCTATTTTAATGTCAAAAGGACACACTACCCTTCCAATTAAAAAAGCATCTATTTCCCCCTCAAGAATGCACAATCATCTAAATGCAGAGTGATTCAGAAAACTTCACATTAAGTGTGAACCTGCAGCAGAAAAATCAAAATGATCCACTAGGAAAAACAAGGATATGAACGTTACTCGCAACTTCAATCAACCCATAGCCAGCTTGCTTAAATTTTGCCTAATGAAACCTATTTCATTTAAGTAAGATGGTCTCCTTTCGCATTATATTTCTGCTTACTATTCATGGCCTGCCTGGGCAATACTCTGTTAAAATCCCATTTTAAACCCTCTGCTTGTGAGATGACATTTTAATGTAGTCAGTGCTCATCTCTAGAGTTTTTTCCTGCGAAAGAACCGCGTCTGTTCTGCGGAGATAAAGCAAGAACACACACAGACTCAAAACCCCTCGCGAGGGGGCAGAGGTTCAATGCTAATGTTTCTGTTCTCAGTGCTTCTTCATTAAGTAGTTTGTTAATTAAAAGCCTTTTTTTGGTTTTTGTTTGACAGAAGCAAAGCATTTGATCTGCTAAACCCTTTAGACCTGGTTAGATGCTCATCTCTCTCATCCTCCATCACCACAGGACTACCTGCAATCCTCCTCAAACACCAGTTCTGCTTTGGAGCCCACAGGGATTATGCACAGTCTGAATTTATATTAGCTCATACAGCACATTTACCTCCCCCCACCTTGTCAAAGATGTCTGTTGACTTACATTGATGAGGATATCAACAGCCCTGGGAAAACTTTTTCCTGGGCTTGTCCATGCAATGTGGCACTGGCAATCTCCTGACCTGTTCAGTGCCACAGACTAAGCAAACGTGAGCCCAAACATGAACACTCAGGATAGATTAGTTTATTTAAAGGCTGTATCAGCTACCAATGACTGGCTTAAAACACCTGCTCCACCAGCACCACAAGAAAGTCACCAAACCAGTAAAATGCCAACCATCTCTCATCAGCAGGCATTGATACTTGGCTAATAGTTAACTTTCTGAGCTATTATTCTGCTCTTTCTGCTTACATACCAAGCCATGAAAGATGAGGGAGCACACACAAGTCCCCTGATGGCAAATTTATGCCAATATTTACTCCTACTTTCTGAGGCTGTTTTCATCACCCTTGAATATGAAGGGTTGCACGAACAATAAAAGAAAACCAGAGCTAACTGGCAGGCTGATTTTGCTACGTACTTCTGTGGACACAGCCTCCTTCACAAGAATCATCCCACCAAACTTACTTCATTCAGCAGCTGGACACCTAGTCACCTGTGCTGACTGTGCATCAGGCTGGCATGGTGAAAGGCGATTCATTCCTCTTATCTCGGCATGGGACTAGAAGGACCTCTCTCTGCACTTAATTATAGCAGCACCCGAGTCAGCAAACTTGTGGCTGGCTAAATACAGCCAGGCTGAATCCCTGTCCCAGCTCTGCAGTGTAGACCAGCCATGGATAAAAACCAGCTGTGTTAAAACCAGCGCTGATCACCAGACAGTACAGAAGACCTTGGCTCTCAGTTTAAAAAACCATCTGCTCTAAGTGAAAGTCAAGAGGATGATTAAAAGAGCAATGGTAGCATCCAGCAGCACGAGCACAGCAGCCAAAACATGAGCAACTCCCAAGAGGAACCTCACACACATACAGATTAGGGACAGGCAGAGCCTTCAGGGGCTCAACAACCAACAAACCACCACCGGAGTGGTCGTCATGGCAAACGTTCTTCTCCTGTGCCTGATTACAGAGGTGACTGATGCTTCTGACCTGTGGCAGCAGGATTCAACTCTGTCCTTCCAACACTATGTCCCAGATGCACAAAATGAAATAGAAATTAGTTGTGTGGCAAGATAGCAGACATTCTCGAACAGCGTTTTATTTTTCTTAACTTCCTGCTCCTACCTATTTTAATTTTCTAGAAATTTCCAGCAGTTTCTAAAATGATTACCTCCCACTCTCAGAGGGGAAAGATATCCAGTGACTTCAAATACATGAAAAAGAAAGAATTTCTGTTAAGTTTTCCTCCCCAAAAAATGTAAATCTGGGTAAAAAGGAAGAGTAGTAGTCATTTCTTAAAATGAGTCCATGAAAGAAAGAGAAATAAAGTGCACGGCTTCATTAGCATGCAGTGTATACTGTAAGTAACTTTAGAATGTAAATACATATTTTTTATTTTTAACTGAGAAATATGCAGGAAAAGCCTACGTAGGATTTTTTTTTTTTTTTCCTCTAGACATATCTAAAACAGGTCCAAAATTAAAGCACTGAAAATGGAGAGGAGCTGTATTGTTAATTTATCAGCTAAAGGAAGACTTATCAATAGAGTTGGCCAATATCGTACGAAAAACCTGATACTGATACAGAAGCAACTTGTGGTTTCAAAGTCTGGTTGAAAAAAGATTGTGCTTTTGTATGTACTCACTACAATGCACAAAATTAAAAGGAACAGTGAATTTGCCCGTGGCATATAGAAATTGGAAATGCTTTAAAATATGGAGTAATTCTAGAAAGGATATTACAATATGAAATAATAGTTTCAACATTAGGCTAAAAATTATTTTACTATTAATTTGTGCTGAACCACGTCATGAAGAAGGATCTTTTTTGTCTTTTTTTTTTTGGCCCATTATCTCCACATACTTAATAAAGGCGTTTGGTGGAGTTCTGGACCTCTGTTGTCCAACTCGCATTCTTTCTCTACTTTCCTACACATTTACCTTCTACGGGTTTTTTTTAAAGATGCTTTAACATACATACTATTTATTGAAGAAATTAAAAGGGTTTTGATATATTAGAATGAAAAAACCTCACAGTGTTACCTGGATCAACCTTTTTTTGTCCTGTCCACAAGGTATTTTAGTCTCCCACCATACCCTAAATTTTTCAATTTTTGATTGATATCAGCTAGGATTTTTTTTTTCTCTGTGTTATTAGTTTGAAAAATCCATCCCTCCTAATTTCATATTGCAAATAGTTCTTTTCTTCCTTCATCTGAAATTCTTTTTTACAGAGTCTAATTGACTCCTGAGCCCATAAATGATTATTTCCATTCTAAATATTAACTATGATTTGATACAGGAATTTCAACAGCTATGTGCATATTATAAATCACCAAACTTTTTTTTTTTTAGGCTACTAATTTCAAAATTGAAACTAGATTGCTCTGTCTTTTAGGTCTTTTCAACTCTTTTTAAGTACCTCTAATAATGCCAACCTCTTCTTCATGACTGACAATGGGAATATCTAAACAGCACAAGTAGTTTAAGATTTGTTAGATGAATTCCTAAAGGACCCAACTTGTACAATTATGTGGAAACAGCAATAAAAAACAACAGGATAGAGTTAAATTCCTGAAAATAAATGAATATTCAGTTGTGATCTTTTCAAGCAGCTTCTTCTTTATTAACAAATACAACAGTTTCAGTAAGAAAACTTCAGAATTAGGCAAATCTGGTGACTGCTTACACATTATGTGCATCACCACCAGTGTAGAGTCTCTAGTTCACAGTACATTCCTCACGCCAGTAGAGCTCTGGCAGATTACGGAGCAGCACTGACAAGCTCTGAGAGGTGAAAGTTGCTATTTTCTTGCTCCCAGATCTTAAAGTGCGTACAGCGAATGTAATTCCAAGTCATCATAAGCAAAATCTTTTCCAGCCATTTCAATCTTTGACACAATTATTTCCAATATTCTCTGAAATGCCCAATTATAAGTAACAGGTTTCTTTCTTCTTCAGAAAATCCTACATTGTGCATGACCAGTATTCACAATGAATAATTTAGCCAAGGAAAACCTGGGACCTACTTGTAATGAAGCCGAGAAAGGTAACTGATTTCAACAGTAGAAGATTCAATCCACAAAACCCTAACTCATATAATCTAGGCATAACTTCTGCCCTGAGACAGGGTGGCAGTTCTCGGGGAGTATTTGCCCTACCCATTTACTAACATATTTAACTAGCAAATAATGCTAGTTAAATTGAATTCAGAAAAACAAAACAAAACAACAAATTCTATAAACCCGATGAAACTGAAAAAGCTATGATCTAACAGTCCTAAACCACCAATCTGTATATCACAACCCCCTATGTTTCCTTAAGAAAAATATAGATCATTTTCTCTAATAAGGAAATCCAAGCGAACCTTCCCTATTTTTCAATTTGTCCAATTTTTCAATTTGCTCAAATTTGTTCAATTTTGTTCTATTTTTCAATATTGAGTTCAGTCTGGTTTATCACATACTCTCACTAAACTGATCAAAATTTTCTAAGAATATATCAGCAGGTTGAAACTGCCTCATGAATTAGCTAAATAAACAAATTCAATCTGTGAATTATCCTTAATCAATCACTGCCTGTTCCCCTTCCTCTCTTCTGTTTATTTAATATTAATAAAATAATCAGAAAGACAAGGTATTTATAGAAAGCGGAAGAGATATCATATGCTTCCACAGTGTCTAATTAAAAAAAATTAATATTTAGTTTTCTGGACATTTTCTGCAACATTTGCAATGAAATTTGCTCTTCTGGTAAACATTTCTGACATTTTTGATGAAAAATCAGTCAGAAACACTTTCTCAAACTGAGACATGGAGTGAATATTCATGACTACTACCACTTCTAGTACAGCTCTCATTCTCTTGATGAAGACGGCTAGGCATCTAAGAAATTTCAGAACCTACCTCAAATCTCCACATCTTCAGTTTGTGAAAGCAACTCTTGTGCAGAACTTGGATTCTTTGGGCCTAAAAGATTAGAAGGAGCACAAAATAAGATGGAAAAAAAAAATCTATCAAATTTTACAGTTTCAGAAATATTTTGGGAGAAGATGCATTGTAGTAAGTCATGAGGACAAAACAGTTTCTGTCTTGTGGTTTACTCCTCACTCCTGCTATCTCTTAAAATACATATTTGAAGAAAGAACTTCTAACATCTCCTTCATTTCTACAACTCGAAAGCTACAGAGAACTGCTGCTAAAGGCTGAGACACCTTAAAATTAACATAGTCGAAGAAAGACTGGAGCATATCCTAGTATGTTACAAAAGTCCGACGCGACAGCTTAGGAGGAGATTTACTATTATGCTCAGCAGAAAAGCAAAAGTATACAATAAACAGTAGGAGATGGTTTTAAACTAATTCTCATTTAACCAAATGGGACAGTCCTAATACTGCAATAATAATAATAAAAATAGTTGATCAGTATGAAAATGACCAAGATTTCCTTTACTTGTTTAGGGAGACGAAGGAAAAGGGAAAAGTGAGAGATCTTTCATTGCAGCAGCAAGAAGAGATGAGTGTGATACTTATTAGTAGGACTCCATTTTAAGTACAGAAGAAATAATAAAGTCCAAAATCCACATCTGAGAAAGTTTCTATCTGTATGAGAATTACGACTGCAGAGACTCCAAGCCTCCAATATGGTCAGAACTAAGACATTCCAGTTATTTCTAGCTACATTTTCATCTTCAGTACTTCCAGGTCTGAAAAGTCATGGTCTGATTTGGGATTTAAATTTGTTCAGCACCACTGCCAATTAAAGACGGCTGTAGCTTTCAAAAGTTATTTTGAGGTGAGATGAGGAGACAACATGACTGGCATGTATTTTACTTTTAGATCCAAGGCCATCCACAGCTGTCAAAAAAAAAATCTCAGAATAAAAGAGCATGGATAAAATAGAGTATGGAGGGGCTAGAGCATAAACTCTAGCATCAGTGTGTTCCCATGGATTGGCCAACCAACTCAAAGGTACCTGCTAGACACAATTAGAGATGATTGATGCAAGGCAGGGAGTTAGAAGGGATTCAGATGTATGTAGAAAGGATCTGAGAGAGATGCAGCAGCAGTCAAGTCAGAGTTCAGTTAAATACTAAATCCAAGGAGTGTGGGTACTTTGAAGTTATCCTAGCAGGTCACAGAATCATAGAACGGTGGGGGTTGGAAGGGACCTCTGGAGATCAGAGAGTCCAACCCCCCTGACAGAGCAGGATCACCCAGGGCAGCCCACACAGGAACAGATCCAGGCGGGTCTTGAAAGTCTCCAGAGCAGGAGACTCCACA
>JAAGNO010014337.1:55765-66265 GCA_033439905.1 Ceryle rudis | reverse complement strand
CCGTATACTATACACCATCGATATACTACACACCATTCATAAACTACAACCCATCCATACACTACACCCCGTCCATATACTGTACCCCATCCGTATACTGCACACCATCCATACATTACACCCCGTCCGTATACTACACCCCTTCCATACACGACACACCATCCATACACGCCACACCATCCATACACTATACGCCATCCATATAGTACACCAAATCCATACACTACACATCATCCATATACTATACCCCATCCATATATTACACACCATCCATACACTACACACCATCCATATAGTACCCACCATCCATAGACTACACACCATCCATAGACTTCACACCGTCCATACACTACACCTTATCCACAGAGTACACCCTATCCATATAGTACACACCATCCATACACTACACCCCATCCATATAATACACCCTATCCGTATACTATACACCATCGATATACTACACACCATTCATAAACTACAACCCATCCATACACTACACCCCGTCCATACACGCCACACCATCCATACACTACACCCCATCCCTACACTACACACCATCCATACACTACACACCATCCATACATTACACCCCATCCATACACTACACCCCATTCATATACTACACACCATCCATATACTACACCCCATCCATATAGTACACACCATCCATACACTACACCCCATCCATACACTACACACCATCCATACACTACACCCTATCCATATAGTTCACCCCATCCATATACTATATGCCATCCATATACTATACCCCATCCACACACTACACCCCACCCATACACTACACCCCATCCATACACTACACACCATCCATATACTACACACCATCCATACACTACACCCCATCCATATAGTACACCCGATCCATACACTACACCCCATCCATACACTACACACCATCCATATACTACACACCATCCATACACTACACGCCATCCATATAGTACACCCTATCTATATAGTACACACCATCCATACACTACACACCATCCATATACTACACACCATCCATACACTACACACCGTGCATATACTACACCCCGTCCACACACTACACACCATCCATACACTACACGCCATCCATACACTACACGCCACCCATATACTACACCCCATCCATACACTACACCCCATCCATACACTACACGCCACACATATACTACACCCCATCCATACACTACACACCATCCATATACTACACCCCATCCATATACTACACTACATCCATACATTACACACCATCTATACAGTACACACCATCTATATAATACACACAATCCATACAGTACACCCCATCCATATAATACACCCCATCCATATACTACACACCATCGATATACTACACCCCATCCATACACTACACGCCATCCATATAGTACACCTGATCCATATACTACACACCATCCATACACTACACACCATCCATATACTATACACTATCCATACTCTACACCCCATCCATATACTACACCCCATCCATACATGCCACACCATCCATACACTACACCCCATCCATATAGTACACCCCATCCATATATTACACACCATCCATACACTACACCCCATCCATACACTACACCCCATCCATATACTTCACACCATCCATACAGTACACCCCATTCATATACTAAACCCCTTCCATACACGACACACCATCCATCCACTACTCACCATCCATACACTACACACCATCCATATAGTACACCCCATCCATACTCTACACACCATCCATACACTACACACCAGCCATACACTACCTACCATCCATATACTATACGCCATCCGTATACTACACCCCATCCATACACTACACCCCATCCATATAGTACACCCCATCCATATACTACACCCCATCCATACACTTCACCCCATCCATACACTACACTCCATCCATATAGTACACCCCATCCATAAACTGCACCCCATCCATACACTACACCCCGTCCATATACTATAGCTTTTAATTTGTAAGTTCATTTCCTGTTTCTTATTTATGTTGTTTAGTACACAGTTGCTGAACTACTTTGCCTTCTGATGAACATTCCCTCTGTTAAAAACAGCTAGTACAACAGGCCAAAGAGCCACTGTCAGTCAGCTCAACTGATTCCTGCGGTTGGAAGCAGAACCACTCTTCATAACGTAATTAAATTTTGTTCTTTAAAAGAACATGCACCCTTACTGATCCACAGTACACAGCTGGTGATTAAATTCCCAAAAAAAAATTCATTTCACTTAAGACATTTTGTTCTATTCCAGTTCTCTTGGGATGATCACATGGTCATTCAAATATTGTTGATATGCACTATTCTGTCATTAAAAAGGAGCTGAGAAAGCTCCTAATAAAGAGACACAGATTATTTCTTTTGAATCAGACTACCACAGACATTCTAAAAATAGCTGAGCAGAAAACAACTGCATCTTAAAGGCCAAAAAAGTAAAGTAAACACTAGATAAACCTAGCTGAAGAGCAAAAAAAAAAAAAAAAAATTCAAATAACCCCCCCTCACCCAATCAAAAAAACCCAAGCAAACACTGGAGAAAAGAGTTGTAAAGTGTAACTGGAGACAGTCTCAAGGGATGGTGAAGTTAGAAGTGCACACCACCACAAACAGAACAGTATATTCAGCTGTCTGCAAGAGGGAAATCTGGCTGGGGAGAGCATGTATGTATGCCTGTCCAACACAGGCTGCCTCCTCTCACCCAGCTTGGGCAGCAGGTTGCTCCAGGGAGGTACTCAGGCTGCATCTCTCCAAGATAATTCAGATAGCACTTCTGGCTTCTACTCTACCTTGCTGCCTGCAGGTGAGATAAGCATACAAAAGTAAATAGTTTTGTGATGCAAAGGGCACGTGTAAGACTAGGACCTTTCTTTTGCACCACGTATGTGCATGTTGTACAAATTCTTTGCCACTTGGCTATCCTGTCCTTTCAGCTCGTTCCTCTTGTATATTTTTTCTAGAAAGTTTCTAGTTTGCTTGAGGCTGCTGCTTCAGTCCCCTATACCTTGTTTTATTAGTCTTTTGCTCCAGGCATTTTCTTGACAGTTCCCTTCAGGTCTTCTACAACAAATACTTGTTTTGTCTCCTTGCCTCTTAGATAAGTTTTTAGCACAGGGGCCAATTCATTTTTTATTCCCGTTACAGAACACTCTTACTGCACTTCATTATTGTAGATTTCTATGCATATACTGTATATATAGACTCATGTACACAGATACTGAAGAACTGGAAATCATCATTACAACTCATGGTATATTCCCTGTTCCATAATCACATTACGTTATCAGTCAAAACAATATCTGTCTTGCTGAAATGAAATAATACATGTCTGTGGAAACTCTCACCTATAGCCAAATGTCAGTCACTGCAGAACGCTTGCTTGGAAGGGGGAAAGGCCAGAGAAGCCAACAGAAATATTCTACCTATTGGCAAAAGGCAAAATAAAAGATCCAGTTGCCTTAAAACTGAAACGAGCAAATAAATTCTTTGCTACCCCAAACCCTGCATAAACTTCAAAAAATGTTAACATCTTACACATGTCAAGAGCATTATTTATGAAACTGTTTTCTTGTCAGCCAGCACAGTACATTCCGTCCCTCTCCTAACATACTGTAAATTCATGAATGATGAGCAAAAGTCTTACTTTGGCAGAAATATTTATATTTATCTGAAAAAGGAAATGATCAGCTTGCTTCACCACTGATATAGTCCTTCAGTGACTAGAGGTGTGCAATTATAACACGCTCTCTCCCTGTGCTAGGCCTCCAATTTGTAGCAGACAGTGTTTCTTAGTTCAGTAAAGGATTTCACTTTGACTGAAGCAGATTTTCCTCCTTAACAGCTTCACGTTTTCCTTCTAGCATTTCATTTCCAGGCTCCTTGTGCATGCTTTTTGTTGCTTAACTTGTGAACAACGGTTAATATCGTCCTGCAGGGAGGGCTGGGTGCTAAAAGCCTGGTGAGTGCCAGGCTGTGCTGCAGCTCCTGCACATCACAGCAGCGCGCAAGCCCTGCAGGGAGAACACTGCTCTCTGCTCGCTTGTCTCACTGCAGCCCCACTCAAAGCTGAAACTTCTTCCTGATAGCTTTTCATGTAACAGCCAAACACACTTACCAGCTGAGATAAAAGAAAGCTTCCTTGTCCAAAGTGGTGGATTTTCAGTGGACCAGGACAATTTATGCCAAATGTACATCCCTCCATAGGATCCAGCTAGAAGGTGGCTGGTGTCTGGAAGGGGACAGAAAGTGTGAATGGGCTCCATAAACCAGTCTCACCAATAAACCAGTCACGCAGATGCTTTCACTAAAACAAAGTATGCTTTGTTTCCTTCTCCAAGTTGTAAAACGACCATTTTATTGTTATGGGGACTGATGATCCGAAACCGGATTATTTTCTATGGCCAGTGTTAGGCTGGAGGTTGGGCTCAATGATCTAATTGTCCATCTGCCCATTAAAACTATGATTCTATAAAACACCAGATGTTTTTCAAAGACAGAGCACTAAACAGCTGCTGTTTGAAACTGGCTGTACAGGGCTCTCCTCCCATCACTCTGAAGGGATCAAACGAACACAAAGGACAAGGGACCACCTTTTATACAGCATGCCAAACATCTCCCTAGGTCAAGAGAAGACCACAAACTGACTCATCTGAAGCTAATTTCCTTTGCATTTCAGAGATACCAGAACTGGACTCTAATTTTCTCTGGTTTTGTTTTAAACAAGAGCAAGAAGAGTGTTTGCTGTTTAAATAAATAAATAAATAAAAATATTGCAACAAGCTTCAGCACTTCACTGAAGTAGTTCTTCCCACATGGTGGATGCTCCCAGGTTAGCATGGGCTCAGAAGTGTTAAAAAAAATGAGCCTTCCTTAAGAAAGTCCAATATTCCCTGTCCCAGAAAGTGAGGTCAAACCAGGAATGGTGGTCTCCATCCTGATAACTATTGTGAGCAAACTGGTAGAATCTTTGAGACTGGAATTGGAAAAGCTTGCTATGATTGAGTTTCCATTAATGGAATGTTCACTTCCTTGCTCATCAGAAAGAATGTGGATCGTGACTTTATAAATGCATGTCTGTAGTTATAGTCATAATGCTTAATAAAAAGTATTTTCTGGCTGGAAATTAGCTATAAATTTCCACACAAACCTGAAATCTATTTTAAGCAGAATGCAGTATGATATCTGACAAATGTCAAGTTTGGCACATGCTTGCAAGACGTCAGATAGAAATTTGGGTAATGCTTTCAAGCAGTCATTTACTAGCTGTGAATAGAATATACAAAACAAACAAACAACAACAACAAAAACCTGAAAGAAAGAAACAAACAAAAAAAGCTTTTCCTGGGACCGACTACAATTCCAGCTCATTAAATCCTCATTTTTTAAATGCAATGTTTGTTCTCATCTTCAGTTCATAACAGAACACTTGTTCTCATGAAAACATAACTTTGTTCTCACACCCTTTCACAGTACATGCCAAACTTTGCTTCTGACATACTTAGTTTTGTTGGTATTCCACTACAACTTGGAAAAAGTAGTTACTGAACAACATGAGGAAGCCATAAACTTCAGTGCAAGATGATCACTATGCCAACAAATTATCCATAGGATCTAGTTAGAGGAGTTAGATGTTAGATGAGCTTCTGCCCGTTTGAAAAACAACCACTGCTGAAACTCTCACATGTGGAACATACATTTACTGTCATCAGAAAATAGTCAGTATTTAGTCATGGAAGAAATTTCAGATTTAGAAGCATTTTCTCACAGTGCAGACCTTCTACTTTTACAAAATGTTGTAACCAGGTAAACTCTTGTTTGTAACTTCGAACAGATACATATATTGGTATTCACGATTTATACCAATTAGAACAGTTATTCTTTTGTGGAACCACCTCTAAGAAGATAATGTGCTTTGGGAGAAAAGGGATTGAATTGGGAGTTGGACTTGATGATCTTCGGAGGTCCCTTCCAACCCCTACCATGCTGTGATTCTGTGAAACCTAGGTCATGATTTCCAAAAACAAAACCTCAGCTTTCCTTTGAAAACCCTGAGTATGGTCGTTTAGTATGAAGAGCATCATTTTCAATACTCCCAAGGTCGAACCACTAAGAAGGAATCTCTGAGAATCTCCGTTTTCACTACTTTTCCCAGTGTTGTTGGTTCTTCTCTTTCCAGTTTGACAAATTTAGTCTCTTCTGCTTATTTACAAATTTTAAACAAACAGATCTTCGCCCACGCAATATGTAATACCCATGAGATACAGTTGAGGCTAGCGATTAAGATAAGCAAGCCTAACCAATACATCATTCCTGATCTCCCATCCATTAAACAAATTAAAACAAAACAAAACTACTAAACCCAACCACAAACCAAAACAAACCCCAGCAACTTTGAAAGACTTTAATAGTGGCTTACTTTGCCATTTTGGAGTTCTTCTGAATAAAGTTTTAGGTCACTTCGTAGCACCAAAAGGAAAAGCAGCAATGAAGGTATGTGGAGAATAATTGTATGTGTAGTTTGGTACATATAGCTGTGTTTATGCCACCCTGATTCACACGGCATAGTCATGCAGAACAGTTGTGCAACTGGAGAAGCACCAGTTATTGTTTTTATTCATAAATAAACACGGGGCGGTCTGAGCCAAGCTCTCCTTGCCAAGTACCACTGATCCATTCTCCAACTTGAATTCCTCGCTCTCCTTTTTCCTCGCCCTCTTTATCTGAATCCAGAAGATTAATAAAAACTATTCGTTTCCCTAAAATTTATGATGTTTAAAATTCAAGTCTCATTCTTGCATCTCAGCCCATTTTTAATTAATATCTGTTGTACTGTTTTCATGTTTTCCATTTCACTGACAAAAACAGACTGCTGATCTGTCCCTCTTCTTTCCTGAAATAGATACGATGCTGAAAAACAATCTCATCTTCTCATTTATTCAATCACCCAAAAAATGATGGCCCTGTACTCTTTCTTCAAGCTATCATTAAGTTTTATTCTGGTGGGAACATTTTAATAATAACAGATATTGAGATTCCTATAATCAGTGAACATTCATTAATGCAAAATCACTTAGCAACTCCTTATAATTATATGAAGTGTCCAAAGTATTGACCACTGAAGAAAATTATAATTAAAGTTATTAAAATGAATTAGAAAAGGAGATAGTAATTAAATCCCAGTTGCTGGAACATAAAAGTGCTCTGAAATTAAATAATAGGGATTGCTCCTCCAGAAAGGGGAACGTTGGTAATGTTTCTTTCCTTTATTATTTAAAGTTTAAGCTAATTTTTATGGTTTAAGATTTTTCTTTTTCTTAAAAAAAAAAATACTTGAACAAAAATCTTTATCCAAAGTTTTTCTAAGATGATTATCCAGTTGTTTGGGTTGGTTTTTTTTTCCATGAAACACATAGTGTTCAAATCTTTCCTTTACAAGGGAGACCACTGCAGTAACAAGCCTGGTAAAACTCCACGGTCTTACCGCTGGGTACAAAAATAACAACAGGGTGGCAGACTGGCAAAGCAATTTTTGAGTGAACTACTCCTTTTTTTCAATGTAAGTGGTAATGACTAATACTCTTCCTTATCTTTGTCTCCCCAGATTTACTGCAGCAAAGATCTGTTTTCATTTCCCCACTAAACACGCACAGTACCAGGCTATCCCTCTGGCTTGGGAAATAAATTTTCTGGTAACACACAAAAGCTCAGACTGCAGCAGTGGACCCAAGGCCTTTCCACACTAAAGGGAGGGAAGGGCAGCAGTTCTGATGGGAGGGAATCCAAGGGCAGCAGTTCTGATGGGAGGGAATCCAAGGGCAGCTCCTAGGCACAAGAGCAACTAGAGCTAGATTTCTCTGCTTTGCTGAGGAAGCAAGCTAAAATTTACTGGCTTTTTAGTGATCAGTCTACTCCTGATGTAGGTCTCTCACCTTCTCCTCCCTGTCAGGCACCATTGGCTCTCCTGAATGTTTTTCCAGGAAACAGCTGGATTTTTGAATTGAATCTGCTCTATGGAAGATTCGGTCCCGTCTATATGAGAAGGAATTTTAGATGATGTTTGTAAAACAGGAGTGAATCCTTGCTTGTGTTTCCAACTGACAAGTTAATCCCAGCCACCAGAAAACTTAGTGCTCCAGTGTGAAACTGAGAGAAGAAAGAGGTGCATATGTGGAAGCTAAGTAGAACATTTTCTTTTACTGGTTATAATAAAGTTGGCCTATTATTTTTCAAGCCGAATCATCCCATAGCTGCATAGACTAAAAAATGACAAATTTCATAAACACCCGGGAATTAACTAAGACTTTCCACATTGGTGTTAACTACTTTTAATATAAACACAAACATGTGAAACTCATTTTGCTGCAGGGCTGTGAAAGACTAAAGTAAATCTTTATGAGTAATAAAATCACTGTAATGTTATTCTTGTTGACTAATATTGATTCACTGTCTATTGTTAAAATAATGTAGGAAAACCATACATGTTCAGGGGACAAAAACACTTCCACCCATTCTCTTTCTTAGCCATGAAGTTAGGTGCTGCCTTAGCAGAATCAAAGAGTCAAAGATGCTGACAGGAGCCCTCCATGAGTGGCTGGCCCTCAAGTAAGTAAGAGTGGAGCATCTCAGGTTTTGTTTCTCAGTCTAATTGGCAAATGTGCAGGCAAAAGCAGCAAAACAGAGGCTGGGCTGATGAGGACCAAGCAGCAGGTTTGGACAGCTACAGAGAAGTCTGCAGAACAGCTTTATCTGTTCTGTGCTTACATCCTTACCTCTGTCCTGGCCCCTCGCTCGAGCTTTAGATTTTGCACTCAGACATTCCCACCACTCCTTGTCTGCCAGCGCTTTCTCCATCCTCATCCCTTGCTCCCCCTAAAAAAGCAATCCTGTCCATCTGTCCAGCACTCCCATTCTTGGAGAAATGTGGAAGCAAAGCAGACCTCTGTTGCCTTGGATGAATCAGAGACAACTGACCTGTGTATAGAGTGCTCCCAAGGAGAAGCCCAAGTCAAACTGTATCAGTGTGATATAGCTGTCCTGGGAAGGATGATATGACACATATTACCATTATTCCTGCCGTCACACTTATCAGCTGACCACTGGCTCCTGAAAGCCTGGAAAAAACACTGAAGCTAACCCTGTTCAGAAGGAATTCATTTCAGTAGGGTTTATGTCCACAAAGGCCTCTAACACAGGCCCAGTACTGACCAAATTATGCTTGTTTTGTTGGGATTTCCTCAATAGGTCTGGCTGTCAATTGGTCAGATAGGTCAAACTGCCTTACTCTGGCTAAGTATATTCCCAAGACTAATTCTCTCTCTTGAGATGAAAACTCATTTCTAAAGCGATGTTATAGTTTCAGAAAAAGATATCAGAAAGGGAAAAGCAGCCCTTGTGTTGGATGGATCACACCTTAAATTGTATGTGGAAGAAGGCAGAAATTGCTCCTTTTGAACCATGAAATCCCTACTACCTTTCCAGGCAAGACTGCTACATTTATTGAGTTTACATGTGTATGTTTACAGTTCCTCACCAGGAAATCAGCTTGACACAAGCCTGGAATTATGTGTCTGAAAGTATGTCCCCTCTTCACAGCAACCCCTGCAACCCTGCAGGCAATGCAAAGCCCTTCAAACTCTGTAGGTGGTTGTGGGTTACCTCCCCCTGGAATATCAGCTCAAAGAACAAAACATGGTGAGAAGTCTTCTTGGTGACTGGATGCTAACCCATCCTTTGGAAGATCAGCTGTCACCTTACTGTTTTGGAAGAAACAGGTTGCTCTCACACTTTCTTACTGAACTGGATTCTGATCACTTTGTAGTGTAATCTCTGCTAAATGTTAGGCTGTGAAGAACAAATGATTTTTTTTTTTTCTCTCCTCACAGCTAAATGCAAACAGAAGACTCCAAAAAAGCTCTTCTTGTGACTGGCATATGCTGCAACTCCTCTGGTTTTGCTTTAAAGTCAGTAAAACGTGTTTAATAGTTTCAGTGGCAGATGACAGTGCTACCCTTAATACCAAACTATAAGGGAAATTGGTTTCATCATTGTTCAAGAGAGATTTCCTATAGGCTGATACTGAAAACAGCTTGGCCACCAGAACCAAGTGATTTCTAGTGCTATTCCAAACATCCTTGTAGGATCTTTTCTATGCTGGGAGAAGAGAGATTCTATTACCTATGTTGTGCTGCCATCCAGAGAGACCTGGACAGGCTGGAGGACTGGGCGAGGAGAAATCTTATGAAATACAACAAGGGCAAGTGTAGAGTCTGGCAGCTGGGAAAGAACAACCCCAGGGACCAGTACAGGCTGGGGACTGACCTGTTGGAGAGCAGCTCTGGGGAAAGGGACCTGGGGGTCCTGGTGGGCAGCAGGATGACCATGAGCCAGCAATGGGCCCTCATGGCCAGGAAGGCCAATGGCATCCTGGGGTGCATTAGAAGGGCTGTGGGTAGTAGGGGGAGAGAGGTTCTCCTCCCCCTCTACT
>JAAGNO010014337.1:21638-52563 GCA_033439905.1 Ceryle rudis | reverse complement strand
ATACACTATATACTCTGCATGTGGTAAAACTGCAAAGTCTCTCTCAGCAACATTTGCATTGAATCTTGTTGTTTTACCAAGCCAACAGATGATTTTACTGTTCAGCTCTGTCTAAAGCATAATAATGTGAAAAATCAAATCGAATTATGTTCCCTATCATAAGCAGGGAGCTCTCTCTGTCCAGGGGTGAAAGTTTGGAAGCAGCAGTCCATAGAAACACATCATCAGCAAAACTTCTGTCGGTCCCTTGATGCCACTGGGTCCAAGAAATAGTATTTAAGCAATGAACTTCCACAAAGGTCATGAGATATCTGTGGGTTTAGAGGCCAAAGCCAGCTTCTCTTCCTATTCAACAAGGGTCGACCAGATCCCAAAGGAAATGACTGACATGTGTTGCCTGGAGCTATTTACTTGTACTATTAATCCACCTCTAGTTGTATGCTTTCTCCCACATAGCCTCCCAATGTCATACAGAATTTTTATTTTAATCTCTAGGGATTTCATTCATTCAAATAAAGCCAGCCTGAGGGCATACAGCTCTCCTGGATAAGGAAGAAAAATCCAGTAACTCTTAGCCACAAACAGAAACAGAGTTAGGAGTTTTACTTTCCTCCACTTAGCTTTCTTTGAAAAGCCCAGGCACTGCTGGTCCCTGGGATTTTGTCATTTTAAACATAGTTTTTGAGACTTGTGGCAAGCACACAGAAGAAATGCAGATGCTAAGCAAAAGTTTCTTGTAGCGTAGCATCAAATTTGTCAAAAAAAAACCCAAACCAACCTGCTGATTGCTTTCCTTGATAACTTTGAAAACATATTCTCTGGTAACTTTGAAAAGCAGCAAGCTTTCTGCAGCAAGTATTTCCTACCTATACTAGCTCAGGCCCACTGAAGCCAGTGTCTCTGCTGCCTGCAGTAATCATTCCAGTAGTCCCTAATCAGCATCTCCAGCATCCATTATCTCAGTGAAGAGCCTTTCTGAACACAGCACCTACATAAAGCAAGATTAGCTTTGTAAGACCTACATCTGTAACACGTAAAATACCTTGAACACACACACTGCTCTAAAACCAGAAGACTTAAACCTTCCCCATGAGAGAACACATCCAGCCAGACCCAAAGATAACTACTAACAGCCCCCCAGGTGACAGACTCTTAACTGACTCCTCAGTTGGAGTGAATTTGAGGAAAATCTTTCCTAATCCCTGATTGCTGGGTCTGGTGTCAGCCAGAAGGGATTGTAGCCTTCCCATTTTCTGCTTTCTCCTTCCAGTGTTAACAGTCACTTTCTCACTTCCTATTTTCACTATGGTCCACTTACAGACTCTGTTTAAATTCTTACCCTGGCTGTTCTTGTGCATTTTGAAGATGTGAGAACTGCATGTGGGAAGAACAGGGAGTGCCAGCTCTCACTCAGTTTCTTGTTACATGTAGAAGAGAATTCCATTTCTTGCTGTCATTCTCGACCCCTTATTTTGGTTGCCAGTGGTGTCAGCACAAACCACCAGGATGTTCTCACACTCCAAGAGCTTCACGTGACATCCTTTGGCACAGATGTTATTGTACCACCATGGAAATCTTAACCTCTACTAAACTGAAGTACAGAGAAACGTGGTGACTTTCCTCATAGTTGCAAACAGATTGATAGCTCAGGCTACAGGTTTGATCTTAGACCTGACTCCAAGTCCTTCATGATAATTGGTAGTCCACCTTTCCTCAGCTTATCATATGTACCTTGTATAAATGATACATATATACATATATACATCATTTAAATTCCATTTCTTTCCATTGCAAAGTCAAACTCCTGAAGGTTAGAAATGCCACAAGCACTGAAGCTGGAACTAACTTTCATCTTTGTCCATTCATTGTGAAAATTGAGGGAGACAGAGGTATCTGCTAGAAGTAAAGGTAACTTGCTGCCACATCATTATGATGGACTGATAACTCCTACTATGTCTGCTGGAACTACCTATGTGACACAGATACATCATACAGGGAGAATTCACCCCACCAGACCCTCCTTAATTCATTCTTCCTTGGAACTCCTACTTCAGATGTTGTGCAAAATGGGAGGCTGGGAACGTGGCATATACTGGCATATCTAAATCAGGTCTGGGCTTCCTCTGCCCTTATAGCCCTCAGTGCAGCTTGTACTGCTGCTGACCTTAGGGAAGGGAGACCCAAGTCTCTGTCTAGTTCCAGCGTTTGTAGTTATCAGCCTGCCAATGTTGTCCTAGAAATCTTAAGTGAGACTGACTCTTGCTTGTGTTATTTCTGAAAGTCACAGATTTTCAGTGCGCTGAAGTTTCATTTATCATTCTCAACTGATCAGTAGTAGATACCAAAAGTTATTCCTCACTAATTGGCCTAAGTTTCTGTTATTCCTCCTAACTGGCTAATTCTGCACAATATTCTCACTTGTAAAACAAGCATTTAACTGCTTTTTTTTATCCTTCTGGCCTTATGTCATGGTGCTAAGAAAGAACATCCTATTCTAGGAAGAGGAAAATAGCAGTGAACTTTATGCTGTCCTTACCACAGATTTGCAGATGATTACCATTCCACGCAACCACAAAACATTAATTAAGTTTATCTGAATAAAATGTTTATTAAATTGCTGTTAGACATAACCCATACGTCTCTCAAAACATCTGCCGTAAGTCTGCCGAAAACGCATGTAAGGAAAATCCCATCGTACTCATTATTCAAACCATAATTGTCTGAATAAAAAGTGGAGAAGAATGAGAAACCAGAAACAGAAGTCTGTAGAAATAGCTGTGCTCAAGCTGTGAGTTGCACCAACAGCCTCCTCATCAACCATAAGTCACTGCTGTGTTAAACCAGCTTGATGTAGCCACGACTTGACTGAAGTAATCGAGAAGAAACAGTAGTCATTACAGCACAGAATGGGTAAAACACAGAAATGAAACAATGTCTGGAGAAGTTCAACCTCAGGGGGTAATAAAAATTGAACTAATTTCATTTAAAAGAGTTTGAAGCTTTAGGAAAGGAAGCAAGAGACAGTTTTGATGTTAAAATGTTGAAATGACACTGTCTTTTTTTATTTTATTTTTTTTTCTGGCACCAGTTCCTACATAACTTCAGTTTCTGCCAGCCCTTCCCCATGAGCTCAGAAAGCTGTCATGGCCTCACAACTCCATACTCTTAACACCAGCACTTCTAGCTCTCCTAGGAGATGTTGAGTGTCTCTGATGATTTCATTCAAAGTGCATCTGATTTTGTTGGCTGCCACGACATCAGCGTGCTCACAGACTCTGACTGAGAGGCCCAGGGCTTGTATTTTTTCCTCAGTAGATGCAGAGTTTGGCACATCCTAGTCTGTCCTAGACATATACAGGCAGGTCAGGAGAATGGGTACTGCTCAGGGTGAGAAATAGGTGATTTTTTCTGAGGATCATGTCCTCCAGGGCACTGACCTATGTAGATGCCAAGCTTTCTTCTCCATCTAGATGTTCTGTATCAGAGGTGTGACTTTTATATCCCACGAGGTTTATATCTCACACTTTGCAGGGCACCTCTCCCAGCAGCACTGGGAAAGCTCTTGAAAATGCTTCTCATTTTTGGCAGTACTTTCTCAACAGCTCTACAGGTCAACCAGCTGAAACCCCCAGCTAGATTCAAGTAGCTTGGTTAGCGAAACCTTCTGAAATGTGGGACAGCTCATGAACGAAGCAAACAAAAAGCAGATGGCAACATATTCTTGAGATGAATACAAATTAAGCAGGCCATTTTGGAGATATCCAGTCTAGTATAATTTCTGTTTATGTCAAACCAAGTAGGTCTACCACTACTGCATGTTAACAGATGGCATAGCATGTTATCAGTACTTGAACCTCCATAAAACATGGGACAGCTGGCATAATGAAATAAATATGACATGAAACGCTAATGTTACTTCTCAACTAAGAACACTAATAATGCTCTGCATATATTCATCCAAGGCTAGGAGGCAGGAAGTATGTTTGTGTACCTGTTAGAGGATGAAAGGATAAACTCAGTAACAAAAACTTAGTGGGGATGATGGAACAGAGTGACAGGCCAGGGAGCAAACTTTGAGCATTTATGAAATGCTGCACTGCAAAGTTAAACTGAAAGCATTTTGAGATACAGCAAAGAAGCTACCACACATATGGTGAAGTATAATGTTACAATTGAATGATGCTTGCAATTCCTTACACTTGCTATCATCTCTACCTTCACACAAAGTGATCCCATTTCCCTGACAACTCTGAGAACAGGAGCACTGAGGAGCACTGGTTCATTCATTCACACAGATTGGCTTTACTTGTAACCTACCAATGCAGCATTTAGAAGCGATAGTGAAATCATCATATTGCAAATAAAACACCACATCTGCTTATTGATGGGCAGAGAGATGAACAACCCAAGTTACAAAACCATTCTCCAATTAAGGCTGCTTCCTATTTAGGAAGCTGTAGAGAAGGTGACTCTAGTCAGACTACGAGGTTTGCATATAATAAAAATTCTACCATCATCTCCTTTGTCCAATACAGTTTTCACAAAGATCTCATTGGTAGGGCCTATACCTGCAATTTCTACCATCATCTCCTTTGTCCGATACAGTTTTCACAAAGATCTCATTGGTAGGGCCTGTACCTGAAATATTTCATAAATACTATTCCAGCTTGCCAACTGCACTCACATGGGTGGCAGTATAGAATAAAGAATAAAGGAATGAAGCAGACTTTGGTATGACATGATAGTCATAAGAAAATAGCTTTATTATGTACTACCAGTTGTTAAAAGACTGTCATTTATGATTATTAATTTTGTGGAGCTTAACCTCATTCTACCAACTAACCTTGGGGTTTTTTTAGGTAAGTCAACAAGAAAAGTAGTTAACGAGTAACGATCGCACTTTCCTTCTTGAAATGCATTTTACATGTAACAGTTATACTGAAGTATTTTTAGAGTATGGAGAGAGAACATTTTTAAGTAGAACAGTTACAAATATAAGCCAATTATTTAACTGAGCATAGTGTGTTCAATTAACTAATTTCAGATATAAAGGACTGAACTGGATGAATTTTAATAAACAGGCAAAATACATTTACGGGAGAAAACAATTTTCTTTCTAAGACATGCAAGTACTCTAGTAAGATCCATTTTTCCTATGAAAGTGATTTTCAGCTAATATACAAAAGATCAAAGATACATAAGAAAGCTTTGTGTCTTCTGAAATGGAGGTTGAGCCTGATTTATGGAAAGTGTGCCTATATATAAAAGAAAAAAAAACACTGAAACGAGTGTACTGACAGCATTATAGCAAAAAATGAAATAGCTGATTAAAAAGTTCTGTAGCAAAACCTTTTCTTTCTGACATCTTTAGTTCTGTTTGGTCAATAAATTAAAACATTAAGTCCATTAAATATCTATTTACTTACAGGGCCAACATTTTACCTGGAAATCTGGAGTTAGATTATGCAGTTAGAAAAGTCCTGAGAAAGACAAAGAAAATTTTATGATGAGTGTCCAAGATTCAGGAATACACACATTCTGGCATAAACTGTCTAAATACAACTCAACAGCCCAAAGCAAAATTTAACACTATGGAATTCTAGATTTGTCTAGTTTTCACTCTAGCTCTGTCCTGCTCTGGCAGGGGGGTTGGACTCAATGATCTTTGGAGGTCCCTTCCAAGCCCTATCATGCTGTGATTCCGTGATTCCACTGCTATTTATGAGGATGCCAGGAACTGAATGACATTGTGTCATCTTCCAAAGCTCACTTTGGGACAGACAGCTCTAAATCATCCCTGCCACAGCTCTGGATGTCCATTTCCACATGGACATCAGCTAAGCAAACAGCTGCTGCAGCCTCTCAGCTCAGCTTCCACTGACTTAACCAAACAGGGAAGAGCAAGACATCGTAACTAGGCCGAGAATTCCGGCAGTTTAAACTGATTCATCTTGTCAGTTTAATCAGTCCAATAGTGAATAAATGCCAACAAGGAGAACTTTACCAAGGTATTGGGACTTTCCATTTCACCTGAACAGAATAAATAACAAGCTGATCACAGTGAATCCATAGTGCTAGGCTATGAGCCTCTGCTCCGGTCTGTGTCCCTGCATATTGCTCCCTTTCTAAACCTCTAATAACTTCAGGCTAATGCAGTCCTATGTATTCAGAATATATTCATCTGTTTCACTTGCATGAATAAAAACCCCTTAAAGATATTTACTGAAGATGTTCTGTGAGTATATTCTTATTAATATCTGTAAAATACTTTCAGACTTTTGACCTTTAATGGCAAATATGAACCTTGGAGATGCAAAGCTTCAGAAAATTGGAATATCTCTTAAATCACGAACATTTAATGAGGTTCTTTATTAGCACTTACCAAAAATCTCAAAATCAATCAGGTTCATTGTACAATATTTAACAATCTTTTATGTTACATTTTTTAAGTGTAAGTTCAGGGATGGATCTGCAAATCATACAGTGCTTCTGCTTTCTACTTCTCCCTTTATAATAAGAAACATTTTAGACAAATACCCCGCTGCTCTTAATTTGCTGAACACATAATCCCAGTTGCTTCCTCTGGGGCGTCCCTTGCTACTTCAGGAATGGCATCTGGGCCATCAATTAATGGATGGTGGGAGATCACACAGGAGATACTAGAAGCAGTTGTTAGACTTTCAGCAGCAGCAAAACACATTAACTGTCCATCTGAAGTTTCCCACCAGCAGAATAAGGACTCACCCTGTGGTGTGAGTTTCCAAGCCACCCTCCCGCTAGGCTTCACCCATTGCAGTACCTTCCATCCTCAACGCCCTTCCCACAGCCCTTGGTTTGCCTCACTTGTAGGCAGCAGTTCCTTCTCAAAACACAGCAGACACATCAGGACAACCCTGACAATCTTATGGCAAACCTACCTATGAACTAGCAGTGATGCCCACTACAAGCCTTGCCATGATCACAGGTCAGCAGCCTTCACCATCTCTGGAAGTCCCCAACAGGTCCCAGCCAGTACACACCTTCCCATATTTCTGGAGACATCTAGCTATCAACCAAGCTCTACAATTTCTTCAAACTAAAAGGAAAAAAAAAAAAAGCCCTGGTTTCCATCCTGCTGCACATACAGGTAAATGCTGAGCTACCCATTATCTACTTGTCGATCCAACATTCATCCAATCCTTAGGCAAGCACTCTGGAGAGTGAATCTACTAGCCAGGTAGAATCACAGAATCATAGAACAGTGGGTTGGAAGGGACTTCTGGAGATCAACAAGTCCAAGCCCCCTGCCAGAGAAGGGTCACACAGGAATGGATCCAGGCGGGTCTTGAAGGTCCCTAGAGAAGGAGCCTCCACCACTTCTCTGGGCAGCCTAGGCCAGGCTCTGTCACCCTCAGAGCAAAGAAGTTTTTCTTCATGTTGTGGTGAAAGTTCCTGTGTTCGAGCTGGTGTCCACTGCATCTCATCCCAGCTGAAAGCATTCAAAGATTGATGCCAGCCAGGAACCAGGAAGGCAAAAAGGAGAAAACTGATGGATGGAAAGCCTCTTGACAGCCATGGGAAAGAAGTGAAATATGAGAGACATATGGGTGAGCAGCTGAATGTCCCACTTTGGAGTAGGTAGAATAGAAATTTGAGTGCTGGTTTACCATAATTCAGATGAATAACTCTGTCAGGGAGCTATCTCCTGGTGGGCCTTTATCTCTTTGACACTGATCAGAACTTGCACCCTGCCACGTAACAGTGAGTGAATGCTTAGAAAAATCTCCATTTTCCTATGGAAAATTTAGATTGCAAAGAATTTCAAAGATTTTGTAAAGATTTCCAAGAACTTGTGATGAATATCTGTCTCACTGGAAAATTCTGATCAGCACCTGTAAAATGTTTTCTTATCAGAGACAGGTTAAATTTCAGACATATGAAAACCTCTTATGGTACAATTCAGCAGTAAACAGTGAAAAAAAAAATAGCTGTTATTCCCTGCTTGGCAGCTACCTTCATTTCTTCTAGTAGCATTCAGCATGCAGCTGCTGCAAGAGAGACTTGCAGTTTGAGATGCATCATATATTCGGCAGCAGTGAGATCACAGTGACGTGCAGAGAGAGGCAAGAGAATCACCCCTTCATCCATTCCAAAAATACTCTTGTACAGCCAGCAAGAGCACACGCTGCAGCTGATCCATCCAACACCAGCAAAGACCCAAGTTGTATTTCCAACCACTCTGTTTTTCCACGACTGAAGGACACCACAGAGACAGGTACATCACTAAAGTTCTCAGTTGCTCATTTATTTTTAAAGACGGATGCTGTTTCTCTCTGTAATAGCTTCAGTCACACAACAGACGAGCAGCCACTCACCCTGTTAGTATGCGTAAAAGGCTACAGAGGCTCTGTGAAATATTCACTCTAGCAGAAGCAGAGGCAGAGGAATCATAATTGTAAGTATCAACAGAAGAAAATCACATTTGTACTGAAGTGAGTTTGAATATATATATATATATATATATATGCATGCGGGAAGGGGGAAAGCTTGGGTGTTCACAGAACTATATTTTCCTCCTGGCTAGTAATAGTATTGTTCTGATATATTGCTTTTCAGCTAAATGTCTGAAGGTGTTTTACTGAAAAGAGACATCGTCATTTCCTTGTGAAAGGGAGAGCAACTCAGGCACTGGGAGAGTGCATGACTTGTCTAAATTAACACAGCAACCCATTAGAAGAGCTCAGCCTACAATTATCATCTCCTCATGCTCAGGCCAGTACCCTACCTGGTAGCAACGCTGCTTCTGAACACCAGAATCCAGAGCTGGGGTGTATCAGAGTCTTAGTCTGAAGAGAAGAGGTTGCATCCCAAAGGCTGAGGAATGGTGTTGTGACATTTGTGATATTCTTAATGCACACTGCACTTCTATTAACCTGCTAGTGCCTTCCTGTTACAATATATATGCATCACTCACATAAAATCATGCAAGTCTTTGTTTTCATTAAGTAAGATGTATGACAGGAGTTTTCCTCTCTTCCATCATCTCTGGAGAAGTCCAGGATCTATTTTCCAGCTGCAGTTACTTTATGATCAGAGTCGAGCTGAGAGTGAGAGACATGTTACACTGAGGCAATCTGAATTTATCCTTGCAATTTAAATACTCCTTTTTTTTTCCCCTGAATAGATTTCAATACATTTACGGTAATATCTCACTCTGAGGTCATAGCACTGAAGACAGATGGAAACAAAGATAAGATACAGAACACTGTATTACTCTGAATATCCTCCAGATTTGTAGCTGTTTCTATTGTAAACATCTACTGTACTGCTTAGATGGAAGGTGAAGGCAACAAGTGAAATGAAACCTTTTCTCCAGTTTATATTCCAAAAAGGCTCCACAGAATTAAAACTGGTTTAGCTCTTTTGCAGTTTTACTACCACAATGTGCCCATTTAATCTGTGGTGGAAATAGTATGTTCAAGTTAGCATTATTCACTACTTTAGCTTCTTCTACAGTTTCATTTGTCCTCCTGCAACTCTCCATGGAGTTTGCTTAGGCTATAAATAAAATATCTCATGGGATCCTGGATCTTGCCTTCTGAAAAAAATTTCAGTGACTCATTCTCATACATATTTCCTTCCATTATCTTAATCACGACTAAATGTTCATGCTCATTCCAAAAGGTCAGAAAGAAAGAAGCTGTGCCTAGCATCCTGTCAGAAGTAGGTCAGAATGCTCTTTCCTTAGATGTCCTTAAACAAAGGTGAGTTAGTTTTTTTAACCAGATACTGTTGGAGTAGTTTCTGGTTACAACTATATCTTCATAAGCCACAGAGATGTTGGGTGATTCCTACCCAAAAAAGGAAAATTGCTAATCAGAAGAGCGGTGCCAGACTGACTGACAAGTCTAATGACTTCATTTGGCATCACTAACTTGTAAGCTAGTCGACGCCTCATTGAATTGTTATTTCTAATGGACATGTACAGTGCTGGAGTCAAGAATATCATTCTTAATTACAACAAATATTAACCTGAGTAATAAACTTGGAATGGACAAAAGTCTGCAGCAGTACTCCCCAGTGGGGACACAAACTGTCCAAAAGCCACTCCATAGATCAGCTTATCAACCGATTCTTTCCTATTTGTTTGAAACATGTGTTTTGTATAACTAAAAAACTCATGGACCAGCAATCAGTGGCAATATCTCCACACCTGAATTCCTGAGGATGCTATCAAGTGCCTAGTCCCTTTTCATACGTTGCAATGTATCGTCCCCATCGGTGCATTCGGCTGTTCCAAAAGACTCCCGCTGTACATTCCCCCACATGCTTCTGACAGATTCATGCTGTTTCGCTCACAGAGCTCTCGGGTATTTCACTGATCTTTCCCCACACGGTTACTCATAGTGTTCTTTTGTCACACCAAACACTGGCAAGATAATGAGATGTTCTCTAGGAAAGGTGGCTATGACGGGCTGTGGGTCACACACTGCCCGATGCCAGATGGGGACAGCTTACAGGATAATCTTGTGAAAGCTCTCTGAATGTGAAACTGTTCCTGATGGGTCAAAACTGCTGCCTTCAGCTCACTTTTATTTCTGACTCAGTGACTTCTGACGCTGTCAAGAAAAACTCTTGCAATGTGTGTAAAAAAACGTGAATTCCATCAAAATCCTACTCATTTTCTCAGTTAAGCAAAAGCATTCTGCAGCACCTCACTGCTTTGCTTTTGGTAAATAAACCCCAGAGTAAATATTCATGCAGCTACAGGCCTTTTCAGAAAAAAATCCTTATCTTGTATGCCCAGAGTTACAGCTATATTGTTTATGTAAGTAAATGACAATGTTTACCTTTAATCAATTATTAATAGCTCTGCGAGGAATCCAAAGTGCTACAAAACTATGCAATCTCTGCTCTACACCAAACTCTGCACTGCTGCCAGAAATTCTCCAGGTTATAGTCAAGGTGCTGGTTACAGACTATAAAGTTCTTAATAGCTGGAATTCCATCAGCTTTCCTTCCCTGTCCTGCTGTACTATCTGCATTTAGCACTCGAATGCTTTAGGCAACTGTTCCAGCGATAAGTCTTCTGAGGGTCTGGGACACAGGGTCAGGCTGCTCACAGGAGCCAGCCCTCCTCCCTGGTGGCATTAGCCAGACATGGCAATTGGAGCATAGTTCATGCTTCTTGATAATGGTCAGATCATTTTTCTCCTGTTGGAGACTATTTCTTGATGCTGCCTGGTTTTAGTCGCTGGTGCTAAAAAGGATTATAGAGCATAAAGCATGTGATGGTCAATGCTTCTGACTCTACGTATAACAAATCTGGGCGCTGCATAGATAAACCCAACATACCCATGCAATCCATAGGCAACATTTAGCTTGCTTAACCACCTGTCAGAGTCATTACATAATCCAAGTGAGATCTGCAAAGGTGGTTCGTGGGGGAATTTTCTCTCGGGGGATTGGGTGCATTCTGCAATGTGATACATTTCTGCCCTGATTCTAAAGCCCTTTGCACTGCCCTGATTTGCACTGTCACAGGACACATGTGGATAAGCAGCATCCAGATTTTGCATGTCTGTCTGTTAAAACAACAGGAATGTAAAGCAGTGGAGATAATTTTAATTCTAGAAAATAAAGCCGTTTCTCATTGCTCTCTTACACTACAATCAGCTATTAGACAATACATGATGCAGTTCACTTTTATATCCAATGCCTACTTAATTAGATTTAAATAGAATTAGGTCTTTCCCAGTTGCTTTAACCGTACGTATAATTATCCCAAATCCTGACAGGAAAAAGACAAGAAGCGGATGTTGCCTTTTACTTAATTTTTCTCTGGAGAAATAGTTATTATAGATTTTTATGGCTTCTCACAATAATAAAATATGGGAAAAGTAGCAGATTCATGAATATTTAACATTAATTAAAAGAAGAGTTCAGCATTCAGGTAACAGAAAATACGAGGCAAACTCTTAATTCTTTCCTTTGAAGTTGTCACAGTTCCACCTGTACGTATGCAGCTACTGCGTGCTCCATTGTCACTGATGCACTGGGCATACTGAAAAAAAAAAACATTTCTTCTTCCTCTTATGCTCACCTCTGAAAGATGGAGTACCATGCACTTCTTGTATTTACTCCGAGTGGTGTGAAACCACTAGGGCATATTTTAAACTATTATGAGATGTTTATATGCATTTAAAATACCATTACGGAGGAGAATCTGTAACAGTTCAACACCTGGCTGACAAGCTGTCTTTATTCTGGAAGAGGGAATATCTTGATTCCCTACATAAGCAGGAGTCTTTAATTGTCCTTATAAGAAAAGACACACAAAAAAAGACAGTTGCTCTCAAAAAGTTCCAGACTACAGCATAATGCAAAATTTTCTTCCTTCTGCTTAGATTAACAGACCATTAGGAATGCCACAATTGAAAATATGAAATAAGTCATTGTTCCAGTTCTTTTTGACGTGTTTGTTGCAAAGTTCTCATTCATTCATTCATTCATTCATTCATTCATTCATTCATTCATTTCCTCCACGCACAGTAGAGAGGTCCTCTTTGTCCTTTACTTCTTTGTTATCTTAATGTTTCCAACACCGGACCGAAGAAGCTGTCTGGCCATTTGCAGTCCTTGTCCAAGCAATTCTGCCGCTTATCATTATCATTTTTACTACAACATGTTCAGTAAAAGAAAGACTGGATAGTTCTTGAGATATGGAGAAGAAATACAAGTTTCTAGCTTCCGTAAGTTTTTCAGCTGGAGGTGAGAACTGGTACGATAGGAAGTCTGGACTGGCTTCTTTTTCTCAGATAGCCATGTTTTAACAAAACTAGTAGTCAAAAATACTTCAAGAATAAGAAAAAAAAGATGCCTTGATTCCAATAAAGATATCCTGGAATATATCTAAATACCAATGTATGAAAAGGAACGGATGAAATTAGATGATAAATGGAAATCCATTTCTTTGAATGGAGATGTAGGATCTGTATCTTAAGGCCTGTATTATTGCACACATAAAACTCAGTCACTGCCTCTCCCAGGCACTTTCATCAAGGCAAAACATCAGAATGGATTGGTGTATCAGCACAGCAAGATGAATGTCAGTGTTTACCAGAAGTGAGTCCCCATCCACTTACTAGCAATAAGGTATTTATGCTGCAATTTCGAATTCTGAACGCCCTAAAGATGTAATGAAGTACTCTGCACACCATGATCAGAACTTAATGAAATGGAGACAGACAAAAAAATAAGTTTGTGTTACTTTCTTTTAAAAAAAGGAAATACTTTTCTTTCACAAAATGTCCCAACTTGTAGAATTCAAGTTTAGATTTCAAATGTACTTCGGGAACCACTTTGCTATGACCTGCTAGAGGCAGAATAAACAATCTCAATACTTAAAAACAAAGGCAGGGCTATCACCAAGCTCAGAAGTAATCCTGGCTCTCTTGCACAGACTGGGGCGGGGGGGGGAGTTTTCAGAAGTTTCTGAGGGCCAAGAGGTTATTCTGGTGTTTAAAGATGAAGGTCAAAAATATCAAGACAGCACAATTCCCACTCGGTGCAACTCCAGCATTGAGACAGTCTAGATAGCTTTGAAAAACCTCTTGCCCAGATACATTTCTATTCTGGTAAAAATATTACTCCAGGCTCAACACCTAATTATTAGAATGAAGAAACGTTTCAGAAGAAGGCACAGAAATGAGACTGATTACTTATGACATAATCTGCCAGTATGAGAAGCTTTTATCCATTCTGAATTTAGCCTCAAGTTTATTTCTTGAGGCATGGAGATTTATAACACTGTGGTCACCTTAGTTAGTTCATGAGCAATTGTTTTGTTAGCCACATAAATGTCTAATCTACTTCTAATCTTGTACAGCTCTTGGCACAAAGTTATTTTACAACAGTGAGTAACATGAGTTATGTGTTGTGTTTAAAGTGTTTTTCTTTTTTCAACATTGCACTACTGCCCTTGTAATGACACATTGAGTATTTTAAATGAAGAGTAGTTTATTTAATGTAAATAAATATATCCAGCCATGTGCCTTTTTTTTACAAAAGACTGTGCAATCTGTATTAATTTCTGTGATCTAGAACAGACTATAATATGGAGATTAAAACCTCAAGATCATTCCACTGTAATTCTATCCTAAACTAGTCAAAGTTATGAGACAGCTTAAATGTATAGGAAAGCAAAGGATTCTTTCAGGAGAGCCTCATGACCCTCTCCTGCCTCACCGCCACAATTCAACCGCTTTACCTAGGAAGCCCAGGCCACCATCTAACAAACCCTCTTCTTCACCAGTAGGACTTAATGAGAGCTGCTCAGAGTCTTTCAGAACAGTGTGGACACTTTCTATATAAATCATGATGGCTTTTGGCATAGTGACTTCTGGGCAGGCATGGGCCATCCAAGGGCAGACCTTTCTCACCCCACCCACACTTCACCTTGGCCAGGCTTTAGCCACCTCTGGCCAAGAAGCCACGTAGCCATCTCCCAGAGGTCAGTGTTCAGGCTAAGAAGCCTTTCTGGAAGAAGCAGTGGCCTGGCTGCTCCAGGGCTGAGCAGGCTAACAGTCTACACAAAACATAAGCACTGGAGTTTACCTGGTTCCAATAAATGTCCCCTTCTTGGATTAAAATTCTCAAGATGGGCCACATCAAAGTTTTCACCAAGGTTTAGGACTCATCTCCATCTCTTCCCTCAGTGCAGTTGAGCACAGCATTGTAAGGGATTCACACTTTCTTCTGGACAGCTTCTGCCCAGCTTGTCATTGCAGACGTGATACAGGCCAGCCGTGACCAGCCAGATCACCCTCACTACAGGTCTGTTTTGTCACCAAAGACAAACCCATTCTTTTTGTAATAACTTTCTCATACAATCCTTATTCTGTGTTCTGCTATGTTTTATTTGAAGTGTGAGTCCTTCAAATGGCCCAAGGGAAGTCTGTCATGAGCTGGTAACTGACATACAGTCAGACTATCTTTTATGCACCTGAGCCACGCCAAACTTTGCAATATATAATGTTTAGACTGCTGGAGCTTAGAATAATTCTTGGCTTACAGATCAGTAGGTTTATGAAAGAAACTTAACTTTAAAAGGTCACAGCTAGGACTGGGGGAAAATCTGATTATTTAGGAATGATGAAAGATGAGAAGAGGAAGGAAGTAAAATAGGCATTCTGATCAGCCAAAGCATCAACCACTGTTAGAAACTCGTTACAGGGAGCACTGTGTACCCTGCACAGCCAGTTAGCCAGTATTCACAGTGGCAAATCCATGGCCTTAAATACAGCTGTTTAGTGAAAATGGCTCCTGAAGACTAAGATAACTCACTTTCACCTCCCACTTCCCAGATGAGAATTCTTAGAGAAGGCAAATAAGGTCTGAACTAACTAACTGAGTCTTGTGGAATTAGAGAGAACCTAACACGTTTTCCTTTCATCCTTTCTAATTTCAAGGCATAGTTAATAAGGACTGCTGTCTCTATTCCAGGGTGCAGACTGGTTTTTCTACAAGCCATACATATTTCAAGCAACAATTCAGAGGGCACAAGAAAACCCTTTGAAAAGTTCCCCTTTCTCCTCCTGCTTTTTAATCCATGTTGCTCTGGTTAGCCACACTGCACCGGGATAGCAACCGCGACCAAATTTCTAGATAGAGGAGAGAAAACCAGTCAAGACTGCACACTGTAGAAGCAGAGCATCAGCACATCCCATACTGAATTTCTTTTTATGCTCCTAGAAATGTGCTATTTTCAATGCCAGTAGGTGGACATCCTTAAGAGACCTGTGATATATACGAGAACCAGATGAGTGATTGCTCCTGTAGAAACATTTTGATTTTTTTTTGGCTATAGGGGATGTTATGGGATAGAACCATGTGTTTTATTTCACTGGTAGTCCCAGTGCAACCACAAGCAGAAAATAAGTTGTCTGCATGAACTGATAAGAGTCATAAATAATAAGAAAATTATATCCTGTACACCAGCCTGCCAGCAGAAAGAAGAAAAGACAGGACTTACTGAGTTCTCACTTTTTTCCTCCTCCTCCGGTGATATTTGTCTGATTTTTATCTAACACTGTGATAGTGACTTCTCCAGCAGTCCTCTCCTGGGAAGATGTTAATGACATTACCTTGGGGAGCAGGGAGAAGTGCTGAGAGTTTGGTTTTTTTTTTATATCAGCAACCCAATGACCCAGTTCGGGAAGCCTGAAGGAGCCTGTTTATAGCTGTTCATTGGTGCTACTGGCTTGGTGATGCTTTGTTTTAGTTGCAGGACAGTCTGCAGGCTACTGGATCTTCAGGAAGATGATAGGAGACCATCTTCTGAGTGTTAGTGCACTGCCCTCTCCTTTCTCCTCAGCTCCAGGGAGTAGTGGGAAGATGGCAAAAGAGAGCAAATGGTCACAGACCAAGTGATCAAAACATGGAGGTAGATAAGCAGCAACAATGCATAGTTTAGATAAAGCATAGAGAAAAGGCAGAGAGACTTGGATACACTTGATCTCTCTGGTTTTGAGGGGGATGAGTCAGGTTGCAGCCATCTGTGCTTCCTGGACGCTCTGGTGATACTATGTTATGATACACAGAGAAAGAAGAAGAGATCCTGGAGCCTGCTGAGATTAGCAGGTCCTCTCCCTGTCTTTGCTCTTTGCGGGTCTGTTTAGTGCAGCATTGGTTGCAAGCTGTGTACTTTGTGAAAGACAGGCAAGACTCTCAGAACAGATGGCACAAACCAGCATCTGTCCATCTGAAGTTCCTCCCTTCAATGCACTTGCAGAAGTGACCCACACAGCAGGAGGGCAGCCTGAGGGGAACCTGAACACCAAACCAGACCCTTGGCTTCCGATAAAAGTGCAGATTGCTTGAAAAGAGCAGCACCCTCCCAGACTGTCTCAGAGACCTGCAACACCTCAGTTTGTCTTTAGAGAAGATGTAATTTGCAATACTATGAATTCCACATTGGCACAGAGGGAGTTTTCTGTGTGTGCTTTGGTTTGTTTTTTAATCCAGTTGCTCAGTGGCATTTTTGTAAAGTGACAGCATTAAGTGGGTCCAGCAGATGATTCCCAAGCATTTTTAAGCTGAAAACAAGAGACACACGCTCATTCCTCCTGCTGCTGGAGACAGGCAGGCTGTGTTATTTTCTCTTTCTTTAAGGCAGGAACGTACTTTTTTCAACCTTCCAAATTCTGATTTTTTTTACCAGACCTACATACATCGTCCCTTACCCTCTGCACAAAAAAGTTGAGCTGACATCATCCTCATGAAGTCTGTTTCTGAGATGGGGCCGATCTCAGTAACTGGTGATCTGGGGAGTCTTTAGCACAGCTCTAGCAGACCTGCACAGCTAAAGGAGTGTGAGAAAAAAATAGGTTTTAGTCTGGGAAATGGGCCTGCAAAACTTAATTCTGGAAGAGGATTTAATAACCAGTGACAACATAAAAACCAGAGCATTTTAATTAATTGATGACATTTTACTTTGAAAACTCTCTTTAAATTCTATTTACATAAATATGACAAGCACTGAATCACTGCAGAAAAAAAAAAAAAGAATATTCAAAACTGCAAATGTTTTCAATCTTCTTTTGGCAAGTTCAAGCTTTTAATACAAACCTACGATACATTTTTCTTACCCTGAAAATAAAACCACAAGTTTTTAAAGAGTGGACAACTTAAAATTCTCGGTTTTAATGCATGTTTTCTCTTCTCAGCATAGAAACTGACACTTTCCTGAGGTTCAGGGTTTGTGTGCACACTTCCAAAGGAAACTAGTTTCTGCTTATTTATGAAATGCAAAGAAACTATAATCCTTTCTGATGTTTGTGGAAATTTTTCACAACTCTGGCTAAACCAGAAAGGTTTTCTATGAAGGAGAAAGATCTGTTAATCACAAGTAATGGAAAATAAAGGAAGAAATTTTGTGGATCACACTGTCTGTGTTGCCCCATGGTCCTTAGAGAAAGAAAGACTTCAGAAAGAATATTGGTACCAAAACAGCAGCAGCATTTTTTGCAACCATCTGTAATTAACAAAGCAATCAATGAAATAAGTGTAGTTATGTAACTAATGTTGAATTTTCTAACGAAAATAGATAAGTTTCATCTTTTCATCGGTGTATTTTTAACAACTGACATCACCTACAAAGAAGCTGTATTATGAAGAAAAGAATATAGTGCCAAACAATCAGAGCCTCACATTTTCTCTGAGCTGCAGATATATTTTATGCCTACAAACACACCCACAATTGCACAAAAAACCGTCCCCAAGCCTACATCCTCACTCCACTTCTTGGGAATGAATCTTTTAGTATCAGAGACAATGTCAGAGAAGTAAGATATTTCTACAGCTGCATCCAATGCCCTCCTCATCGCTTCTGGCTTTTCACGTTCTTTCCTGGGAGGAAGGCTTTCTGGTTTGTGCTGCTATGAAAAGAATACTTGCATCAAATATGATAGTGAGTTCCTGATACTCTTCAAGTCAGAGTGAATAAGCTAAACCATTTCTGACACTACGGCCTTGTTTTAATTCAGTCACATTTGTTTACTTCTGTGAGTTACCAGAGTTTCTAATTAAATCAAAGAATTAAGAGGAATTCTATAAATCTATATGTACCCATTTAAATTCTATATTGGCTCATACTCCCACGCCCAATTAGGAGCAGGCTGTATTGTTATTTCACTGGCGTGGCAAAAGTGCTCTGGAAGTGCTTCTGCTGTGGTTCTGAAATCAGATCAAAATGCCAGTATGTATTTTTAATACAAAGAATAAAAGGAATAAAAGCACAGTTTGAAAGTTCAGCGTATTTACATTTTTGAACTAGTCTAAGAACATATGAAGATGTTCTTCACATTTCCTCTAATGTGTGTTCTGTGTCCAGTCTTTTGCCACCTCAGCAAGCTTCCACAGTGAATAGCTAAGGGGCATCCTGTCTTGCTGTACATCAGTATTGAAATAATATTGAGTGGAATCTCCGGGCTATTAAATTTACTGTTTCATTGAAGCCTGGGATTCATCTGAACAAAAGCAACTCTGCAACGAAAATTATCTGCAGTTCTTTAGCCAATATTTTCGACTGTGCTGCCTTGAAGTGCTTGCTACCTTGAACTCGGCAGAAAAAGTAGCCCATTGTTCCTGGTGCCTATTCTATCATTCGTCATAGGTAAATAGTTAACATTCATGGCTGGGTTTCAAAACACTCTGCTTTATTATAGCACCTGCCACTGAAGATCTCAGAGCAATTCCTGAACATTAATCAGCTGAGCCTCATGACTATTCAGCCAGTATGTTATTACACAGACTGGTAAACAGAGAAGCAAAAACACATCAGGCTTCCCAGTAGGGCTGTAAATGATGAGCGGTAGCTTTGTCTTTCTCTTTGTCCCCTAGAATAGGACTTTTCTGTCTCTTGTTTAATCTAGAGGGGCACAGAAAGCAGCACTACTAAGGGTAGCAGACTGGTACCAATACTCCCACCAGCAACAGATGATGAGCAAAGAAATGTGTTTTAATTCAACCCCTACCAGTTAGGATCCCTCCACTACTCGTTAGGATCCCTATTCTCTTCCCTTCTTCCCTTTCCTGCCACTGCTGTTGGCACGGTGTCCTGGGCCTTGCCAGCAAACTGGAACCAGCTGACTCTAGAAGTGGCTGCTGAAAGGCTATTGAAAGACCTGGTTCCTCTGGGCTGCAACATCTTCATGCAGTGTGGTCGAAGCCAGGGACGAGTTACAGGCCACTCTGTTATTCTTTGCAGGCTGGACATGTCCCATGTGGTGCAAGCTAAAAAACTGAAGTACATCAATTTAATCCCTCACTGATCTTCTCTTACCCAACCTCTCCACATTTTGCAGTGATATTTCTTACATACCAAAGGCTGAAACAACATTATGTCTGGATGTAACAATCTAACAAAAGTATCTTTAATCAATTTAGCTGAAGCACCAACAGTGGGAAGATGCAGCCTTCACTGTAGGATAGCTAATGCCACCAGGATGCCCATGCAAGCAGCTACTCCTGCTCTGCACTATCACAGCTCCACTGAGAGTGGTATGAGCCACATGCCCTGGTCGTGCACAGCTGTAATCACACCTCCCAGCAGCTCTTTCTGCACCTTCCCAGCAGAAGAAGCCTGAGGAATTCACATTTTCAACAGCCAAGGCAGAGAAACAAAATCAGAAATTATAAACAAAACCAAGAGTGGTTATGTGGAATCCAGCAAGAAAGGTAAGTGTGAAGGATACATGTCCAAAATCAAAGGCTGCTAACTGCTTTTCTTAGCAATGAAAGCTCTGCCCTGGAGAGAGTGGAGGCAGAAAAGCTGAGGCTAAAGCTCATAAATCAAGTGTTTGTTCCTCTTCCCTTCAATAACTCCATGACATGTTACCATGTCATTCTTGTAAATGTTTCAAAGTAAAGTTTTTGAACGATAGTACTTTGCGATAGTCCCTGCTGCTGGGAAGGGCTGTACAAACATCTGCCATACACTCCTCAAATAAAATTCAGCCGGAGCTTTTGTTTACATGGTTTGTCCTCAAAACCAGCACTCAGCTGCAACTTTCAGCCATAGCTGCCTTATTAAAAATGAACCTTTTATTTTAAACACAGGACATTTTGTAACAGGAAGATCAATATACAGTAACCCCGAGTACAGCAGACAACAGCTGTAGGACGTAATCTGATGACAGAAAGTTGAGAACAGTATTTTGGCAGTTACATGTTCAGCCAGTTTTTCGCTTTTTATTCTTAATGTCACCGAGCTATAAAGATCTGAGATTTCTCCCCACCTGGTGACCCAGAGCTACACAAAATGAAGAAACCAACCAACCACTTTTTTCAACATGAAAGGCTATTATCTAAAAAATATATACCGGGAGTTACTTATTTTTTCCTTTATGGGATAGCTCTTCCCAGAGTTAACAGCAATCTCAATGATCTCACAGACCTTAGCAAAGATAGAGGAAGATATTTAGGTATAAGGAGTACCTTGAAACACTACTAACCACTGTTCACTGCCTGCACTTTGGCTGTGGGTTAAGGGTGCTCAGCTCGGTTCAAGGCTGGGATTCATAACGCATGTGTGCTTAGAAAAGTTATCTAGGTAGAAAAGAGGAGATGAAGCCAAAGCTGTGCCTGATACACAGCACTATAAAATAAAAATAAAGATCTTAATAGAGATTCTGATCATCCATTACTTTTGATTTATAACTGAAAAAACCCTAGTTCTTCTATGTTTTTATGCCATCGTTAAATAACCTAGGGATTTTTGGAACCTATCTACTTGGCCTTAGAAAGTGGTAGATTATTAGTTCTCTAAAAAAACATGTGATTCACCTCTATTACAAAATAAACTCAAATACATGAGCAAAAGGCAACAGGGTGCTAGATCATTTTGTACTGAAATTGCTTTTTCATCACATGCCACCAAGTATATTTTTCTCAGATAATGAAACTGGGTTTTTTAAAGGTTTCAAATTCAGATGTATATGGCAAATGCTTTAATTAAGATTGATCTATTCCATTTGTTTAGCTTTCAGGTTTTGATACAGAAGTTTTACCTTGAACTGCATTGCCCTCTAGCGCTGCGACGGGGCCGGCTGCAGTGATGTCACCAGCACATGCAGCGTGAGCACAGGCTGCCAGTTCATACAGAGCTGCCTAAATGCTGACAAACCCTTCTTGGAGACGCATGTCACAGCAGCTAGACAGGGGCATCCTTCCAATAGAACCACAAGTGCACAAGGGAAAACAGTAAACCTGTCTTTTATTTCAGGGACGTCATGATGGCAACAGCTACTTTCGAGCTCCAGCCAAGACTGCTGCCGGCTCATTTCTGTTTAAATGAGTTCATATGAGAAATTAAGCAAGTCTGAACAGCCTGTTATTTCTGACAGGCTTCAGAGGACTTCACACTGTGGTCGTAGCTGACAGCTTGCTGGGGAGATGAGTTCTCAATCTCAAACTGGCCAGGGCTTTGCAGCAACTTCTTGGGTAGAAAGATAACCTTCTCAACTCAAGCCATCTGCGTGGTGTGCAAGGGATCCAATCATAACTTGCTATGGAGGATAATTTTTAAGATGAATACCTACCTTGGCGACAAATCCAATTCAACAGTACCTGGATATCTGAAAGTGTCTGCACTTACTAATGGCAATCTTTCTGCAAACAACTCCAATGAGACAGCAAGCAATCTGGATTCACCTGCCTTGGATATCAGTAGGGCGATAATTGTGGGGCTCATCCTAGGTGCCTTTATACTCTTTGCTATTATAGGTAATATCTTGGTAATTCTCTCTGTTGCTTGCAATAGACATTTAAGAATTCCTACAAACTATTTCATCATTAACCTCGCAATTGCAGATTTGTTGCTGAGTTTTACTGTCCTTCCATTCTCTGCTACACTGGAAATTCTTGGCTACTGGGTTTTGGGGAGGATATTTTGCGATATCTGGGCAGCAGTTGATGTGCTGTGCTGTACAGCTTCTATTTTAAGTCTATGTGCAATTTCTATAGACAGATATATAGGGGTACGTTATTCACTCCAGTATCCAACTTTGGTAACGAGAAGAAGGGCAATTTTAGCTCTCCTAGGTGTCTGGGTCCTTTCCATGGTGATTTCTATTGGGCCTCTTCTGGGCTGGAAAGAACCAGCACCAAAGGACGACAAAGAGTGCCGTATCACCGAGGAACCATTCTATGCTTTGTTTTCTTCCTTGGGCTCATTTTACATTCCTTTGATCGTCATCCTTGTGATGTACTGTCGGGTCTACATAGTGGCAAAAAGGACTACTAAAAACCTGGAAGCTGGAGTTATGAAAGAAATGTCCAACTCTAAGGAGCTGACTTTACGGATTCATTACAGGAACATTCATGAGGATGCATTAAATAGCAGCAAATCCAAGGGACACCATCCCAGGAACTCTTTAGCTTTCAAACTTTTTAAATTCTCAAGAGAAAAGAAGGCAGCCAAGACGTTGGGAATTGTGGTTGGCATGTTTATCTTGTGCTGGTTACCTTTCTTCATTGTTCTGCCACTAGGTAAGTGGGTAATCGAGGGATTGCGAGGGGGGGGGTGCGGGGGGGAGGGTTAGTTGTTTACTACAAAAAGATCATAGAAAATATCAGATGAATGATAAGGAGATATCATTTTGAGAACTGCAGTGAGCAGATGAAAGGAAGGGAACTGCAAGTAATTTACTTCTGATATTGGCTATTTCAAAGAATCACACTGAAACTTTGTAAAGCATGCAGCCTCCAGAAGGTCTGCTCCTCTGGTAATCCTCAGCGATGGGACAGAAGTTAAATCAGGGGACAATATCATTAGAGTCTATACATTAAATCCCCTTGTATGGTCTTTGTTTGATCTGAATTTGGTTTCAGAAATATTTTTATAGGATGCTTTAACAAAAATCCTAGATAAGAACACAAAAAGAGTTTCAGCACTGAAATATTACTGGTTTAGTTTCCTGGTGACTGAAATGTTAGCTGTTCAGACTGTAATACACTACGTCTTCTGGCATTATGAGGTGTCTCAAATGGAAATGAACCTGCTCTAATGATGGGAGCAAAACTTCCCTGAGCTTTGGGAAGGTGAAAAAGTTCTAGCTCTCAGTTCAAATATCACCAATCAAATCCCAAAAGCAAACAGATCCCCACAGAAAGGTTCTCATTGGTTTCAGTATGTTTTAGTTCAGGCATTTCAGGAGATTGCCATGTGATCTTTTGGCAACCACTTTGCTCACTTTAACTTTCGAATATTATTAAAGCATTTGTTGTGGCTCTTTGTTTGCTTTTTTGATCTGCTCTGTATTCCCAAATCCTTGTGAAATTTGCTTGTATTGAATTACTAAGCTCTCAGAAATATCTGTCCAAAATTCATTTCTCTGAGACGCAGACAATCTGGCAGCCTGAACATGGAAAGAGGTGGAAAAAAAAAAAAGGGGGGAGAAAAAGGCTTTATTAATGTTCTGTATTCGTGTTTACTTCACCCTACCAAAACATTTCAAATTGAGTGGTAAGCAAATGTTTCTAGGGACTGCTGTAGAAAACTAAACTGAGCTCAGCAACCTGGTCCTGGTGAAGTGTTGTAAAATGATAATTTCAGTAAATATGCAATATCATTTAGACTAGAATCTTAACTGCAAGACAGCTACATGAACTATTGCAGGGCAACTTTATAAACTCCAGGTTATTGTATCATAAACTTAAAAATCTTTATGATTTAAGATCTGCATAAAGCTACTGTTAAGGATGTGAAAAATTCCAAACAGAAGGAAAATTGTCAGCAAAGTTCTCTTTGGCTACTGAAGTTTAAGTCCTTGTGCTGGCTCTTAAAGGGAGATTATAACATAGAGCAAGTTTCCAACTATTGCAAAAATACTTATCTGTGGATGGAAATACATTTTCACCCTATGGTACCAGTACTAGAACTAGATGTGTAGCTAGTAGGTTATGATTCCTTCCTTGATTTGGGGTTATTGAAGGAACTTTGGGGAAAGAAAGGGAATATGGATGCAGCAGATCACATCCTTAGCTAGCAGAAGCCAGCATAGCTACTGACACAGTTCAAGGAACACAGGTGCAGACCAGTCCATTAAAAACATTTCAGTCACCGGGAAGAAGCAACGTGAGAAGCAATTAAGTTTCTTGAAAGAGTGACAGTTTTCCCTTTGAGAAGTTATTTCCAAACTCCTGGTCTTTCCTGGGAAGCTGAATGAGTCACTGATGCCTGAATGGAGAATTTATTGCTTGTCACAATATGAGATGAAAGCCTCCACCATGTGCTGGCAGAGGTGCTGGGTGGGCCGAAGGGCTAAACTGACTGTGGTGGGCTCTGACCTGACAGAGACTGAGCCTGTAACCCCCAGCACGCTCACTTCAGTGCTGTGAGCATCTGGAGCCCAGCAGAGCTGAGGTTCAGAAAGGGTTCCCATTGCATCAGATAGAAGAGTGAAAATATCAGCGTCTTGGCACTGAAATAGCCTGCTGGCTCTCCCCTCCTCTGTCTAGAAATCCTTCCAGAGGCTCAACTCATAAATAACAGCCTTTGTCTAAGAAAGGGGGGAAAAAAGCTATACATAGTATCAATATAGTATCCAAATGCATTTGGACAGTAGGTACTTTCCCTTTGTTTTCCTGACTCCAAATAGGGCTGGTTTCGTTCCTTGTCCCTGATCTCTCTTTGTAATTTATTTAGCACACTCCAGATCCTGTGCTTTCCATCTCTGTGTATCAGTGTGAAGTTAACTAACGATGTTAGGCGTGACTAAAGCATTGCTCACTAAAACAGGTGGGGAAAAGACCTTTTCCTGACATGCAGCCATTCTTAACTGGAGAAGAGGGTAGAGCAGTGGGGAAAGACTTCTTCAAGAGCTTGCTGTGTGCTGCCTTCTTCATACCAGAAATCTGTTTTGCATCTTGAAGTCACAAAATTAAAGGAAATGCTTACAAAAAGCACACAATGGCATGAAATCAATTGCAGTGATACACAAACTGGGGAATCCAAAAGGTACTGATGATTTACAAAACACTCCCTAGGTGCTCTGGGCTGCATCAACCACAGCCCACTTGCTCATCAGTGCAGGGCTGCAAACTACAATACCTGTCCTGCAACTGGGTCCAGACTAGACACTTACCTTCACTATACTGGAAGGATAGGTGTCTTCCTTACCCTCTGTTTTTTACACCTTATATTTGTACCATTAACCCAAATCATGCCCTCACATCTTTACGATTACTATTTACTATGTACTATTTACCCTCGCATCTTTACTATTTTTCCTTGGTTCCACTCCCTAATGCTACGACTCTGCAGAATGGTGTTAGCAGAGGATCCAACCGTGAAACGCTGGCAAACGTTGACAAACAATGACAAGTCACTACACATTATTTCTGCAGCACCCCAAAATTATTCCTTAACAAATCTGCTTATATGTTGAGGAGCTTTCTTCTTGTTAAAAGTGCTCTCAGCTCTTTTACTAATTTCCCAGGCAAAATTATAATCCTTCAACTGTGGCATTTCCATGTATTCCACAGCTACTCATTTTGATATCCCAAACAAAGGATTACTGAATCAGGTGGCAGATATATACTGGGAACTGATGTGGTGCTGAAAGCAGGGATATTACTTGAATAAATATTCCATGACAAAGGAAAAGAAATAATATTAACACTTCCAGGGTGTTTTTCAAGCAAGATTCAAAAGGCTTTGCAAGGAAAGCTCTGTATTCAGCTATGGAGAGGGATTACAGCACTGGCACCACGACGTACTGAGCATCATGAAATGATCAGCACAAAGAATGACCCACAATCTCTTTTTGTAGGACTGAACCATGCTGCCTTTAATGTTAAGCACCTGAAGATCCAGCAAAACTGGTATCAAAGAGAATCACGTGAGAAATTTGTTCTTATTCCAGTAGCTACCAGATATTCTTTGCAGATAGCACCAGAGGTATAGAATGCCCTCATGCCCCACACTCATAAATGCCGCGTGGCTTTGTAAACAGTTGCATTGCCACTCAAAATTATTTGTGGTACAGCATAAAAACTAAAATGAAGACACACATATCTCTTGAGACAACTTCTTGTGCCATAAATTCAATGACTCAGCTATGAAGAGTAAATATCTTGCTTCTTTAACATAAATGTTTCTTTTCTGTCCCCTCATACGAATCCTTTCTTAGGCATCAGGACCATTTTACATATGTATTGTTGAATACTGCCGAGTAAAATAGATGGGTTTTATCTAAAGTCTGGAGTCCTGCAGAAATAAGGTAACACTCATTAAAACTCCCTCCTTTAAACAAAAGAGTATCCCATTTTTTATGCCAATACAGAGGCATTTTAAAAAGTAATCCAGAACAAAGGATCATATGTTTCCCCTTGCTACTAGGTACAATTTTAGTCTCATTCCCGTTAATTGAGATATCAAAGTGGGCTTGCCAGTCTTCTCCCAGACACCCCACAGAGGGAAAATTCACTGCCTCCAGTACTTTAACCACAGCATATTAATTTATGTTATCCACTGAAGTCAGAAACAAAATTCTTGTAACTTAACTGGCAGTGGGTTAAGGTCCCAAAAGCCTCCTAATGAAGATACAAGTGATTTGGATATCTTTATATATTTAGCTTTTGAAACCTCTCTATAAAATTGTTAAAAAACAAAACAGGACCTAAAAATATTCTGCATTCTCCAGGTCAGCCGATAGAAAATTATTCTTAAAATAAAATGTTATTCAAGTACAGTATGTAGATTTATGTTACATCAGGCCAACCCGAATCTCTGCACCAAGAATACCAAATTAGGACTCTTCGTTTCCCATGGGAAACACTTCAAGGCATTAGGTTCAGTGCTGTCAATGCTACTGGGTTCTGCTTTCTACAAAGCTTTAAGCCTGGTTTGTCTTCCATCTCGTTCTAGCCTTGCTCTCTAGATGCTCTCAAGTTAATAGTTATCCAGAATTTGGACTAATTAATGATGTATGTGGCAAGCTGACCCTCTGCCCACTTGCAGGTCAGTCTTTGGTACAATGTTCAATTGCACAACTGATAGCAGGAACCTGCTCCTCCTATTTTCTAGCCAATTCCTGTAAAACTAAACATCACAGGGGCATTTCTTGACCACTATGACATGTTTTGTCACATGTGGAGGACCAGATTATTTCAAAATGATTCATTATACTACTAAACCAGCCTTTTATGAGCCCTGTTTTCAGTGGTTTTGTTTGCAAAGGATGCCAATTATCAGCTATTTACAGACCTCTATTTGTCAGAACAAAGTTAGTTGTTATCAAAGCAGATGAAACTGCACAAATTCTGGGGTACTTCCTATATACGCTTTTCATCTTCAAGTCAGAGAAACAAAGGGAAATCTGAAAGTGTACAGTCTTACAAAAATAAATACACAAAGCAATACAGAAAAAAATACAAGAAAATCAATTCCTGTTGATTATTCAGCCTCAGGGATGGTAGCAACCTCTATCTCAGGTAATCAGAAAGTTCCAAGGAAAGATAAAAGTCAGGTCTGAGCAGCAACAGGAAACCGCAAAACTACTGAAATCAAAGGGAGGTGAGACTGCACCTTGAGTCCTGTGTCCAGTTTTGGGCACCACAGCACAAGAAGGACATTGAGGTGCTGGAGCAGGTCCAGAGAAGGGCAATGAAGCTGGTGAGGGGTCTGGAAAGCATGCCTGATGAGGAAGGGCTGAGGGAGCTGGGGTTGTTTAGTCTAGAGAAGAGGAGACTGAGAGGAGACCTTATTGCTCTCTACAGCTGCCTGAAAGGAGGTGGTAGCGAGGCTGGTGTTGTCTCTTCTCACAAATTACTAATGATAAAACGAAAGGAAATGGCCTCAAGTTGCATCAGGGGAGGTTTAGAGTGGATATTAGGAAGGAGTTCTTCCCTGAGAGACCGGTTGGGCACTGGAACAGGCTGCCCAGGGAGGGGGTGGGGTCACCATCCCTGGAGGGGTTTAAAAAACAAGTAGATGCATCACTTGAGGCTCTGGTCTAATGGATAGAGAGATGTTAGGGTGAAGGTTGGACTTGATGATCCTAGAGGTCCTTTCCAACCCTAATGATTCTAGGATTCTATGAAAGACAGGAGACAAGTGGTCATTTCAAAGGAAACACCGCTTTCAGCAGCCAACACCCAGCAAGGCAGTGGATACAAGGTCCTTACGCCAAAGATGTTTGCAAACACGTGTGCTGTTGCTCAGGCTGGTGGTCATGATGAAACCACTTAGTAAAGTTATACGTGTGCCTATCAGTGAACACATATATGAAGGCTTATAAAGCATATAAATGCACATATACCTAAATGCATATAAAGCATTGAGGCTATACCTCAGGATCTCAGCCACATGTTCTTTAGTGTACCTGAGCAATGCAGACTTGAACAAAAAGTGATGAGATTTTTAGGATCTTCACTAACGCCCTTCTCCATAGCTCACTGCAAGATTCTGAGCTATTCTGATGGGCTTTGAAGTGATACCTAGAAACTGAAAAGCAATAACCATGAGTCTCTAAGTAACAAAAGAGAAAAAAATGCAATGGAAGTTCATACAATATCTTTGTAGCTGTGTTCTCCAATTCCATGCTAGACTCCTCTTATTTACCAACGATGTCCAAGACAAATTGCCTTGGTTCTAAGTCAGAAGTGAGAAGGGGAGAAAAAAACACCAAAGCATGCCCAGTAATTGAAGATATTTATGTATAATAAATGAAGTGTCAGCAGACTTAGATTAACTTTTTGAGGCTCTCTTAATCAGCTAATCCTTTGCAAAACAAGCATAAACTTGGCCTATATTCTTTCTAGTTAGCAAGCTGAAAAATTCTGTAACTTTTGGACAAAATAATAACAGTAATGTCACGTTTCTGTCCCTACTTACTGTCAGGTTTTAGACCTCCAAATAAGATTCTTTTTAAAATTGATCTTGATTTTCTCATATTTATGTGAGGGCAACACAATTTAAACACAAGTGAATGCTTTTCATGGTGTAAGTCACCACAGTTATTCTAGCTTGAGAGGTAGCAGCCTAGAACATATGAGGACATAGAGGGTTAGTGTCAAAAATGTAAGACTCAAGGGCCGAGGACTGGTTGAATGATACCCTCATCACCTCTCACAAGTGCTTGCTCACTGTAGGGCCAGAAGGCTCCAGCAAAGAGAAACCCACAACTTATATATCTAGTCAGTTCTAGGACATAATTTCCTCACAACCGGGACACTTTTCTTAATAGCTGGTCTAGGCCTTTGGACATACAGATAGTGGACCTATTATTAATACAGTGAAGAATGAGAACTGCTGTACCTCTAACAGCATCGTGTTTGTGCTTCTATTTCTTCCACACTATCTTCTGCAATGTCATTGTCTAGTCATTCCTTATTTGAAGGCAGCAAAGTGCTCTCCCCCAACACACGCACCCAAAATATCCCTAAACACGGGAGTGCAGCTCTGCACCATGCTGGTGACTGGGGTTACTGGGATTCCACAGTGTCTCCAGCCTGGCAGCCCAGGCACTGCTGGAATATGAAGCCCAAGACACCCCACAGCAGCACCATCATGCTCACTACAACATTGCTTGTAGTAGTTATAATTTAACCATCTTTCATTTTCTTTATTGAATTTTATTCTGTTGATTTTGGATGCTCTTCCTATTTCTCAGGACTTTTTAAACTGTTACCCTAACCCTGTTCTCCAGAAGGCCTGCAGTCCCTCCTGACCGATCAACTCTCAATTTTATAACCATACTCTCGATTTCATCCTCTACTGTTTGTAAACTGTGGTTTGGTTTTTTTTTCCCTACATTAAATAAGACCAGGGGAATGTAAACAAACACTGAATGCTGGAAGGAAGGAGAACAGGAGCTTTAGAAATCCAATTAGCTTTAAAACCCTGGCATGCTGACTTGGCTATGCATGTGGTAAAAAGGACCACAGGAAGCTTCAGTAAAAGGCAAACACATCCTTTCTGCATTCTCCAAACTCATAACAACTCTGGTCAGAGGCAGCTTATTACTTTTACGGGGAGAATTTTACTAGCTATACACAAGTAGCATTTGAGCTATCCCTGTTCATTAGGAAGTGTCCATAACTCAGCCTTTGGCAGCTACCAGCACTGCAGTAGGAATTACAGTGTGAACTGCAGGCCAGAATGGAGTGTGCACTTGCAGCCCCGAAGGTCAGTCGTATCCTGGGCTGCCTCAAGAGAAGCATGGCCAGCAGGTCGAGGAAGGTGACTCTACCCCTCTGCTCCACTCTCATGAGACCTCACCTGGAGTGCTGCATCCAGTTCTGGAGCCCCTGTTACAGGAAGGACATGGATGTGATGGAACGTGTCCAGAGAAGGGCCACGAGGATGATCGGAGGGCTAGAGCACCTCTCCTGTGAGGACAGACTGAGAAAGTGGGGGTTGTTCGGTCTGGAGAAGAGAAGG